>JAPMOR010045645.1:1175967-1279987 GCA_026543865.1 Argiope aurantia | reverse complement strand
ATATATCACATTTTTCGATGTGGTTTTTTTCAAGTTGCAGACGCATAAAGAAGAATCTGCAAACAGTAAAGCATGCCCCAAGAAATATTTAGCTTTCTGATGTGCTGGTATTACCATATTTTCATTATTAAAGTCAAAAACTGTCAGGTATTGGATAGCGCGTTTACCTGGTATTTCGAATATAATGAATTTCTTGTGTGCTCGATCTAATATTTCCTTTCAAACTTTGCTGCAAGGCATTGGGTATTTTTCAAGGATTTCATCTTGCCGTTTCTATCAATGTTTTTTTCCTCCACGGTAGTTCAATTTGAAAAGTGATGGATGAGTTTCCTAGTTGATGACAACCATTTTTTTTCTTTGGAACTCGTATGAACCGAAAGAGAAAGAAGAATAAAAAAAATAAAAATAAAACCTCAATCACATTTCGAGAGTTTCGAAAGTGAACGCCCTTACTACTACTGTTATAAGAAATACGACCAAGAGGAGCTATAGATCAGAAGTCGAATATTTTTTCATTTGAATTCTGAAGGGGTAAAAAATAGCAAATTGTTCGGTGGTAGTTCAGTGTTTCGTTTGATGTAAAAGTAATGTGACTCAGATTTTGAGCTTGTGTTCGTCGAAATAACTGATTATTATTTTTAGCAATTTGATGCATAGATGTAGAGATTACTTTAAAATTTAGGTTTTCATTATAAGGTTGTAGGAAATTAGAAAATGTGCAGTTTCGAGATAGATTATGTTACGCAAAATATATTCATATATTGCAAGTTATTGTAATTATATTAATTCTTGCAAGTTGTATTCACAATGAATATTTCATTATAAATATAACAAACATTTTCAAAACATTGCAGATTGTATGTTCCTCAGATAAAATGACATATTCATTTATAGTGTCTATTTCACTTTCTGCTGAAATAACATGAAAACTGATGAAATAAAACTCACTTTATTCAAAACTAGCTGCCATTATAGTAAAATCCTTTCATTATTCATATAATTAATAAGCAGATATATATTGATGATATTTATGAAAAACATACATTGATGTATATTATGCGAAAATAACTAGAAAAACTTTAATTTTATAGAATGTTTGGAAAACTGGTTCTTTGCATTTCATAAGAATACTATAATAATGATTTTTTTAACGAAACAAACTCATTATTTTTTTATCGATTTCTTTCATTCATTTTATTTACTAATTATTGTTGAAACCTTATATAGGAAAAAATTTTTATAGAATAAATGTCCAATATTTTAATTTAGAGGTCAGACAAAGAGAAATTCAGCAAATTGTTTAAGAAAATTCAAGTATAAACTCCAGATTAACTCCGCATAGAATGAGACTAATCATTATTGCTGTTACTATATTATAAAGTTAAAACTATTTCATACCTATATTTATCCCCACTGCATGGATATTAATTCGCATTGAAGGATTTTACATAACTACCACCAAAGATTATAAAGTTTGATCCTGCTTAGTATATTTTGTATCTAATAATATTGATTTAACTGTAATACTTGATTTTAAGCGAAATATCTGGCCGGATTTCTTTTCAATAATTCTTCAAATGATATCCGCATGCTGGGTTTTAACAAGAGAAAATTTAAAACTGTTCCATTTCTTTGGCATTAAAATCAGAAAAATAATTTAAAGCTAAATTCTGCTGCCAATTAGTTAGGTCAGTTAAAAGGTTCCTTTATATATTACGAATACCAAATTCAGTATTTATACTCTTTTAATAGCAGGACCTACAATGAGTATAATGTAATTCCAGTTTATTGTACGATAGTCTCAGATAAAAATGTGAATCTTATGATTGATAACCATTATATACCAGCACCTATATAGAACAACTATTGCAAAAAAAAAAAAAAATCTTTAACTTATTTGTTTATTATCTCCTTATACCTCATAGATTAATTTTATCCAATTGTCACGATGACTACCAATTTCAAATATGTATCCCATATTAACTCTTATTTTGATTTATCTTCTACTTTGACATTTTCGAGATGTTTTAGAATGACCTTTTATAAAATGCATAAATGTACCATTTCGTAAAAATCAGGATTATGATCCCTCTTAAAATCCATTCTAACCGCAATTTAAGAGAAAATTCTTCAAGTACCTAAATTTCCAGAATGTTAAACATACATTATTTCATATGTATAATCGAAATGTTTTTCTGTATATCAAAACGTTTCCAACTTCAGACATCAATTTTTAAAAAAATCATTTTTTTTCTTAGTTGCAAAGAGGGATCTCCGGGGGGGGGGGGCACCTCGAAAAGAGGATGAGAGGATTCCGGTATGGGGGTTGGATCTCGCCACCCTGGAGGGTACACAAAAATGGTAGGGAATCTGGTTCCTCCCATCGATGACGGGACATACTTCCTTTGGGAAGTGTTACACCAAAGCCTGTGAGTTCCAACCACAGTTCCCGCCAGTGTTGCAGTTGCGGCGGTCCTGTCATTTAGTTTTCTTTAACCGTGTGCCTTCGGACGGTTCAGAGAGCCAGTGACATGACTTAGTTGCAAAGAGGAAGTTTCTCTATTTAAAATTAGTTCAAAAATACAAAATATTAAAATATTCACCAGTAAATTTTTATAAATAATTTAGAAAACATTTCACTTTGATTAAATTTCATTTTAGTCTTCGAGCGTCTTTAGATCGATACCAATCGGTAATATTTTTAACTCATTTGACCAATAACATTTTATAGAATCATTGAGAAATAGTCGTCGAAAAGAACTCATCATGTCAAACATTTGGAAAGATTTTCAGTTTCCTAATGACCTGTAAATTATAGATCGCTTCTAAAAAACCAGACGATTGAAAGAAAACTTTGGTATAAATTTGTCACGCGACATTACGCAATCTACATTGGCACACGCAGAAACTATTGATTAAATATATCTGTTTTTCGTGTTCAAGTAAGAGATTCACAAGAAATCAATATAGTTTATTGAGTACCTCATTTGCTATCAGTTCTTTTATAATGTTTTTAGTAATGTCTTGCTAATTTCCCAATGAAAAAAGTAAGGAAATAACGCAATTGTGCAGTCGGGGTAAACAAAATATATACAATTGTCAGTATGGAATACATAAATGGTTCAAAAATGAGAGGTAATTATAGTTCGAAACATCTAAGTGGGGAAATATTTTTTCAAAGATTATTACTTTTAATCAAAGTCAACTAATCTAGAAGAATTTCTTGTCTAGAAAAAAATTTAGATGTCTTCACATTCAAGAAACATAAGCTTCGCCCAAAATATGTTTTAAGCTTCAAAGAATTACTAAGCTAATAATAGTTTATAATATAAATATTTTGATGAAGGAATTGAAGGAAAAACCAAAATGCCATTGTCAGAATTAAAAATATACATACAATTGTTAATAAGGACATCAGGATCGGTAATGAGGAGGCAGGCTTAATAGGCAAGAATCTTCTAATGGCTTAAATATGTTTTTAAAAAATATTATTGTTCTATAACAAATTATTGGTCATTTTATGCAAACATTCGTATAAGAACAAAAAATAGCAGGCTGAAAAAAATCTCTTATATATTTTAAATTTTTTTCTACATAAGTTTTATTAAATTGCTTCACACTGAAGTAACACAGGGTGTGCACAAAATATCTTTACGTTTTCAAAAAAGTACTGAAATAATTTTTGGCTAAGCATATGAATATTTTTCATATATACCCAGTTCTTTCTAAAATCAGTAGTCATATAACAATTTCATATTTCAAATATGTTATTAATGAAAAAGAAGGTATTCATAACCTTCGCGTCGATAATATGAATAATAATTTCCTCAGAATATAATTATTCATTAAAAAGCAAGTGTGTATTGTTATTCATATTGTGTATTGAACAAAAATGCGTAATTTTTATAATCAGAAGCAAAATAAATTAATGTGACCGATTAATTGGCAATGCTGTTCAACAAAACCATCATAAAAAGTTGGGCATTGTTGTAATCTACTTCATGTGTTTAATAATGCTTATTTAGAGATATAAGAAATTATGTGGAAAAAACATTCCAGTAACTGCACTTCATTTTGTAAAGCTTTTCATAGATTTTCTTATTTATTGGTTTTCTTAGTAAAATATTTGAAATTATAAAGAGATTTCGAGATAGATGCCAATCAAAATTATCAAAAAATATTATTTCTGATAGTTTTTACCATTATTAAGATTAACATTTTTATTGCTGATTTCAAAGAATGATGATTTTCCCAAAGAAAGTTATCACAATCACCAAGATATCATAATTTGTTGTTATATTTTATTCTGTGTTTAAAAAAAAACTTTTGAAAAATTTAAAGAACCGTATTGTATTATTTAGGCAATTAAAAATCATTACTTTTTATCTGATCAAAATGATAATTTAATCTTTAACCAGTTAACTGTTTCGTCCTCTTGGGAAAATGCGTATCTAAATTATTATTACTCCTACTAATTAGTCTTAATTACTCTAAAACTCTAATTTATTCTAAATTACTCTAACTACTCTAAATTATTTATGACTCATGATAATTAAATTCGCCATAACGCAAAATGATATATTTTTTTCCGTGACGAGTATTCTCGTCAAAAACAGATAACTGGTTAAACAGAAAAATACTATATGTGAATTTGCAATTGTTTTCTAATTTTCAATTTTTTAATTTTATTAAAACTTTTTATTTTTTCAATTTGTTTTGTAACTCTTAGTAACTCGTCTGTCAAGGTTTATCTATAGTAATTTTGTATTTGACAGTCATAATTTTTGAATTAGTAACAGATTCTAATTCTTTGGCTAAATATATTGAATATCTGATGCACTAGAAAACCAGCTTTCATTCCTCCCTCTAAAGGAAACTGCTTATAATTATTAAAAAAATAATGAAAAAAATATTCTATATTGAATTGGGAGTATTATGCTGAATGTTAAGATTCCCTTTCTTAAAATCATTCCTCCTCTATAGGAAAGAAAATTGTCTTAATAGAACTGCAAATAGTTCTTTTTACCATTTAAATACTTACTTTTCTGAATACGTTTTTCTTGTGCAAGTGTCAAATATTTCATCTGCAATTCGAAACCGATGTACGTTTTCTTTCAAAGGACATTACCACCCACGATAAAATGCATTAACCTCATTGGGGACGAATACAATTGACAGTTAACCAAAAAATTATAACCTGAATCGATATTTCTTTTTCAACTGAGATTAGGCAAAAAAAAATATGAAATGTATTTACTTTTTCAAGCTCGTATGTGGCTCTTAACGATTCGTCGTCAGAGATAAATTCTTGACAACATAATTACTGTCAGTGATTGATGATCTTGCAATATCTCAATATTAGTTTGCCCAAAATCATCTAAATATAGCATTAATTTCTTCCAGATGGTTTCATTTGAGTGATAAATTTGATTGATTTGAAAATTGGTTTATTTTTTAATGCAGTTCTTGTAGTTAAAAAGAAATAATTTGCACATTATTGATTTATCGGGATGATACATACAAATATATTGAAGTATCTAAAATTGCAACGGCTGTTTTCTCTACCAAGTCATCTTTTTATGATATTCTTATGGTAAATCTTATTTTAGATTTATACTTATTCTAATCAAGCTGTTTACAGAAACACCAACTAAATTTTCATGTTGTATTTTTCTTGTAGCAAAATCTTATATAATAATACTTCATATAATATATCCATATACAGCGATCTACAATTCTTTGGGGGCCGCGGTGGCCTATTGGTAAGGTGTCGGTTTCGGAACCGGAGGGCTTCAGGTTCCAGACCCGATCCCACCGAAGAACCGTCGTGTAAGGGGGTCTGTTGCACGTTAAATCCGTCCTGATCAAACGTCCTCCCGCTGGTGTGGTGTGGCGAGGAGAGAGGGGTGTCAGCTCAGGTGTCGTCCTCGTCATCTGACCGCTGTTCAAAATTACGAGGTCCGTCCCAAAATAGCCCTAGTATTGCTTCAAACGGTACGTTAATATAACTAAACTAAACTACAATTTCTTGATTTTTGTAATTTTTCACCACTAGAAAACTTTTTATTTTAATTTAACTGCATTTTAAAATAAATATCAATGACAATTTAACATTCTAATTTTTTTCAAAATATATCACTGAGGTAAAAAATTATAGTCAAGGAAAAATATTTACATTATCCTAAATTTAGCATTTAGTTTCTTTTTTCCTCTTTATGAAATAGAAAATAAAAATCCTAAAAAAGTAACTGAATTGTGAATAGCATATGGCCTTGTTCGTAGGCAATTAAGATACATTATATGATCAGAGGCAATATGACGCTTTCGGATTTACACATCTTTTTCGAGTTTCTGCCGAAAGGTTTAATAAACTGACCTTCGAATTATGTAAAGAATTTGTAATATGTATTTTTTTCTAAATATTTGGTCAAGAGAATAGTTAAAGATCGACCAGAAACTGGAGTAGAAGGAAAGAATTTGAATTCACTTCTTTTTATAGAAAGCTGATAATGATTTGCTATTTTATCATTTTTTTTGTTTGTTATGACCAATGTGCACAACTGTTAGTCGAAATTTTCGAGAAAAATTGATCGAAAATTTGTAAATTTTAATGAGTTTGGATACTTCTGATCCACTGTCTATGCTATATGTATGTTATGTATGATATTGTGTATGCTATGTGTGCTTCAGTTTTCCCTACAATTATATCTTACTGCCCGAATTTCAAGACGAAACCCCTTTAAAGCCACTAATAATGTGTAGTTTGTACAATAAAGCTCAATTAAAGTCCATTTTATTACACAGGTGATTTAAATTTTAGCATTCAAAATAAAAATATACAAAATTCCCTGAAGAGACAAATAAACATAAAGTAAGACAGACATTTCAATCAAAAGATATAAATTTCATTAAATTCAAAATCTGCAATATTTCACTTTATCTTGTCATTTGTTAACAAAGAGCACACTTTTGACTTTAATTTTTCCGAATAAAACACATGTAAATTAACTTGACTATAGATTAGTAATAAGAATATAATTAAATTCATTTATGAAATCTTAATGGATAATTTATATACATGCGGGCAGCGTGAAACAAGAAGAAATTGATACAAACAAGTTTATGCTTGTTTTTTGTTTCATATGAAAAATTATTTTAAAAAAATTAAATTGTATTTACTAACCATTCTTTGCAAGAGTTTTTTCTTGTTTTTTCCGAAATAAATTAGGATGACATAATTCATAGTCTAGATTAAAGTAAAAATGCTTTAAAAAGTTTTAGTATAAATATATAATACAAAATAATTAAAAAACTGTATGATTGAAATAACCATCATCATGCAGATTTACATGTGAAACTCGGTACAAAATAAATAAAACTGTAATATATTTTTATATCATTTTTATTCCTGATGATAATTAAAAAAATTATTCTTTTTTTGAAACAAATTAATTCCACATTTAATGTATGAGATTGTAGCATACTCTTAGCATTTCCACCGGAGTGATCCCCCTACTTTTGGCCCTTCTTCAATGTCCTTCTCTTTTAAATTTGTTTAGAAAAACAACATCAAATAAACATACAGTAAAAAATATTTTCGTTATACATTAGAAATTCTGTGGGAAAATTATTTGGGGTATCCAATATAAATTGCACAGAAAATAACAGAAACACTTTTTTTATACTCATTATCGTTTTTATTAGTAAACAAATCTGAGATTAGTTATACAAAAAAATATTCAAGAATTAGCAAGTTTCTTCCAACCGCAACAAACAGCGGAATGACAAGTTCAAACCCGCTATAATGTTTATGACATTTGATATTTTTTTATAGTTATATTCCTTATTACACAATAGTCATAAAAAAAGTTGCCAACAACAACTAATTTACAGTACACCTGTTTTGAGAACAGTTTTTGTTCACTAAATGTAATGAAGGAAATTTCCATTATCATGCAAAGTTAAATCTTAGAAACGAATAGTGCATTGCATAGAAAAATGCATTCAATATTTTTCATATATGTTTAAATTTCAATATTCTTGAATATATTATATTGCTAAGTATATTCAAATAGTCTGAAAATTAAAATAAAAAATTTATATTAAAATAAGTTCTTATAATATATTAAAAGCACTTTTGCTTCTTTCTTTAAAACAAATCTATACAAAAATTCCTCTTTTGAAAAGTTCTTTGAAATTCTCTTAGTATTTATCAGCAGTATAAAGAGAATATATTTTTCATCAAAATAAATAAACAAATGAAAAATGTGGAAAAAAAAAGAAAGAAAAGGAATACTAAAGCTATTATTCATTTTTCTGTGAAGTTTTCTATTTAATCACTTCTTTTAAATATTTTTGCGCTTTTCACAGTATTACACTCAAGGATGTTAAATTCCAAACATAAATATACAGCTGTTCTTATCTTTCAGGAATTATTTTTCTAACTTAATTCTTTTCTTTTTTGTTAATGAATGAGAAACAAAAGCAATACACCGTCTTTTATCGCAGAAAAGTGAATATATAATTTATTTTGTTTCTTCTTGAAAAGCATTCATTTTTCGAGTTAATATTAAGAATGCATGCGGAAGTTTATCAAATCTTATTGCTTACTTCCTCATCCTTTCTTTATTTATTTTTTCTTTTTACAGTTTACATCCACTACCTTAGATATCTTTTTTTAATAAATGCAATATTACAGTTTTTGCTGTAAAGTTGAGATTTCTTATGCTTATATTTTACATTATTTCAGCACTAATCTTTCAAAGGTTTTTTGTTATAATCTTATTTCAAATTTTCAAACAATTTTCTGATACATAAAAAAAATGTTGCGGCTATTAAATTTGAAAATAAAATTTCTGGAAAAAAATGTTTTCTTAGAAAAATTACTTGAATATATTAAAAAATTATATAATAAAAAATTTCATAAAAGCTATGCAATGAACTAGCATATATTTTTATTCCTGATTTTCCCATTGATAAAGTTTTATCCACACAATAAAATGCTGTTACATATTATACTAAAATAAATATTTTGTATTCATGTTTAAATTTATTGAATTAGTCGATTTATAATTATTTCTAAAAAAAGGTGAACTGTTGAGGCTTTTGTGTAATTGAGCTCTTTTAAGGGTAGAATCTGCTTTACTGTTCTATATTAGCTATTCAATATCCTGAACCAATTAACTTATATTGTCTAAAAATTTTATATTTATGGCATTTTTTTAAGATTTTAATTTATTTTTTAAAATAGTTTTATGCTATGAGGTTATTTTACTTGTTCATTTTTACTGACTTCGGATTGCATTTTTTTACCAATAAAATTTTAAATTTTAAATTTTATTTGAAATTTAAAATTATAACATTAGTTAGATACCGACATTATAATAATATTAAGGTACTTTGGATTATTCCGTCAACCATTTTCGTACTTTGGGATTATCTCGTCTACCATTTTCGCCAAACCCGATATTATAGCCAAAAATAAAAGGAAACTTTTGGAAACTCCTTTTTATTATGATAGTGCCAAAGGATCGAAGCATTTTGTGAGGATTGGAGTATTTACGCGAGCGTTGATGGGATAATCCCAAAGTACCAATATTAACATTATATATAATTTAAACAAATTTGCATATTCGCTAAATTTGGTTTTATTTATCAACATCACACAAATCGAATTTTATAAAATTCTCGAGTTTTCCTCTTTATAATTAAATTAAATGTTTTCCTTTCTTTGCCAGATTTAAACATTTGACAATTATAAAAAAAGTTTAAAGATGAATAATTTGATACTATTTTTTTCACATTTAATACCCCCAACTGGATTTATAGAAGGCGTGAGACTTTTTAATTACAAAAAAAACTTGTCTGGCCGTAATTTATAAAAAAGGTAAAGAATCCTAAGGTAAAAACCATGAAAGGATTGAACTCATTAAAAAAATAATAATAACATTCTACTTTGAAATTACTTGGGAGGTATTTCTGGACAGTAGCATTACATTTGAGCCATAGTCAGTCAACAAAAGATTATTTAGGCCAGCGTCCCTTTTAAAATTTCTACGTAAAGTAAATATTTAGTCCTACAAATTAAATCAATTGTTTGTAATTCGCTTAAACCACAGACATACACAAAAGTTATTTTTAATAAAATCAAATAGTGAACATAATACCAGAAAAATAATAATGTAACTTAATAATGTAAAATAGTTAATTCTTAATGTTTTTAATAATAGTTAAAGAGTTTAGTTCTTAATGTTCTTCTTAATAATAGTTAAATAATTAAGTAAAATCAAATATTGAATGTCAAAAATTCATTTCTATGCTGCCCCCCCCTATGAATCATATAAATAATTTGGTGTTACATTCGATAATATTATTATTTTACTATAAAATTCCATGATTATTTAACTTTACTTTTTGTTTTTGCAATTGAAATGATGGAATTCTGCTATCCATTTTCCACTCACTTACTTATTTTTACAATGTCTAAGAGTTTTAATGTTATGCGTTTTCGATAAAATGCATGATTTTCATGCTTGCGAAAAATTATTGGTTGATTATCTATTTTATTTAATTGTTAATTTTTTTAAGGAAGGCCCATTGTTAAAGAATTCAGGAAAAATAATTTCAGACTCCAGATGTGTGTATAACAAAGAATTGTAAATTAAAAAGCAAAAAATAAAAACAGAAAACAATTTAGATTTTTTAAAATATTTTATGCATTTATAAAATGTTATTTTAAAAAATTAAATTAATTAAATGTGTTAATATGTTCGAATTAATTCCTATCCTATATTAATACAGCCTCCTGAGCTCAAATATATATCCCAAAACTGGAGACATGAATTTCCAAAGACGTGGAATCAAAATTTCTCCAATGTTATTTATTTATTATTTTTTGCTTTTTTTAAACCAATTTGGAATTTATTTTGAAAACACAATGCACTCCGTAAATCATGTTGTTACCAAAAATATTAAAAATATTAATTATAAAAATGTTTAATGTTATAACATTAAATGTTTTAAAGATGTTATAACGAAAACCTGAACAATCTTTTAATGAGTATTCACCTCGCTTAGATATTACGGCATTACACTAAGATTAACAACTGCTAGAATTTAGCGAGCAAAAATGAAGAATACAATATTTCAAAATATGAATTTAAAAATATTTCTTTATTATTTTAGCATTTTTCGAATTAAAAGTAGTTTCAGAGACATGAAGTCACTAACTCCATAGATAGCAACAAACATTTTGAAAAACAATAACTCGGTTATACGCACGTGTTCATACTTAGACTTATGCCAACATATTGTTGTAAGAACTGCTTGAAGGTACTGAGGATATTATTGTATTCAAGGACAAAATACCGCATGATAATAACAGAGCAAAGGAACAACGTGGAATCATTTTGACTCCCGTATCTAGTTACAATATATATATTCCTCTCTTGTAATTATATGTGTTTTATATATGTCTACATACATTTTTACTCTGTGTTGAAATATATTTAATATATTTATAACATTCAATCTTGTTTGGTAACTGAAGTGAAAAATAATGTTTGGTTGATTGTTGATTGGTCAAAGTTCAATCTTTCTAAAATTTTTATAAATTGAAATATATTAAGACAATAATATACCAATTTCAAGTCATATTAAAAATTGTCTCTTCAAGTTTTACTATGTAACGTTTCTCCGTAAAAATAAATTTCAGCTTCAATGTTTCGACAATGGACATACCTTAAGGCATATCATTCCATCCCTCTGAGGAATTAAGCAATCCATTTAAATGAAGAATCTCTTCTCTGTCTTTGATTCGTGTGCTCTATCTCATTTCCATCAAAGCTTTGAATCTTTCAACCATTTTATTCAGAATTAACTGTTTGAACTCAAGGGTTGCTTTCTAGGTGATCAAGAAGCTTCATTCTCAGCTAAGTTAACACCAGGAAAGAAATCGATTTGTTGGCAGTGCTAGAAAATTCTGGTTTTGGAAGCGAATTTTGAATGTCACATTTTCTTCTCAACCAAATAAAATGGCAGTAGCATTGTATGCATACTTTTCAATGAAAGATAAAAAGGATTGCTTAATAAAATGAAGAAATATTTGTAAAAAGAAATACATTATTTGCTTTTACTTAACTGATTTATCTCTTCTAACAATATGGTGGAATGCTTGTGCTTGTCTTGGAGCTTTATAGGAGGAATAACTTGAGCTAAAGTATTCAAATTTTACCTAGATATACTTTTTTGCTGGAGGAACGACATCGTTGCTATTATTATTAACTAGACGATTAATTAGTTAAATATTATATCCTTTTTTCTGCCGTAATTCCCAAATAAATTATTGCCCAAACTAATTCTCATCACATTTAATTTTTTAAAAAAATCATTTAATAATATCAGTTTAAATACCATGTTGATCTTCTTAAATTCTTCTAGTTTCTTCTTAAAAGTATTTTTTATGGATTTTTCAACAATGTATCTGATTGCCGCAAAGAAATTGCTGTCATTTCCATTATTCTGTCAAGTCTTCATTCCTTTAATTTTTCTTCCATTATTCAAAGTTAAAGAAAGAAAAATAGTGTTTGTAATAAAAACTAGTTTATTGGAGTTTAAGTAGTTGTTCTTTTGATTTATAAGATCAATGGGAAAATAAAGTTAAAATAATACAAGGAAAAACTTGCAATTTGAAGGGGAAACTTAAGTTTTGTGTATCTTTGAACTCGGCTCCGTTACGGAAGTTTATATACACAGCGAACGGAATAGGTGCACTGTTATTAAAAATAACGCAGTTTTAATATTTTTCACTACTAATTCTATCAAATACTTTCTTTATGGAAGCCATGAATAACACATTATGTATAAAGGATTTAATTTAAATTTAATACAACCAATATTTATGGCAAACTAGCTGGTCTATCTAACAAAATTAAATTCAATGCCTGTAAGGCATAACAGCATTAATAATTTTTTAGTAATGAGCGTAAATTCATATGAAATGCTCCTATTAAAGAATGTTCTAGATACTACAGGTTTTTTTTCCAAATATTACCTATAAAACGTTCAAGACAAACTATTGAGATATTTAAAAGATTCCATATAAAACGTAAAGAGCTTTAGAAACTATTTATGTGGCAAAGAATATAGCTGAATAAAGAAAATATTCAGAAAAAAATTCTATCATTAAATTCAATATCTGAAGAATTACCTAAAATACATCTGATTGAATATTTCTTTATATCTACTGTTTATACATAGAAAAATAAACGAAATCTATTACGTTTCGATGAAAACTATACAAAAGGTTGCTTTCAACTTCAAATATTTTTATCTTTCATTTTTCAAATTTTATAGAAGCTCAATTTTTTAATTAATAATACTTGAATTAATAGTTTAATTTTCAAAAAAAGAAAAGATAACAGTTTTTTTTTTAATTTTTCATCTACAGATGATAATATAGTTGGATCTCTCTCTCTCTCGATATATTTCAGTCCATGTTTCACTCCTTTATCTATATGTTATTTAAAATACTTTGATCCTAGGTTCAGGGATCTCAAAAATTATTATTAATTATAGAGAAAATTCTTAGCAATCAACATTCTCATTAAATGGTAATTTTTCCCTAATCTGATATTTTTTTGAAAATGAAAAATCCTGAAATAATATTTATATTCTAAATTTTAATCCCAAGAATTCTGTGATGTAAAAACAATTATTTTCCATATAATATTACTGTGTTTAACAAAGTCAATAAAACTTTAAAAGCACTTAGTTGTGTTCAAAACATATTGGATATACTCATATTTATCTTGGAAAATGAATTTTACGAATTTATTTTTCTCAGAATAATATTTAAAGAATTTTAAATTCAAAGCCACGAGTTATTTTATGAAGACTAAAATAAGCTAAAGGAGAACCTACCCTTTAAAATAATTAATTCCATTTTAAGAGAATGAAATTAAATTAAATCCAGCACTGAAAAGCATCTTACTCTAAAATTATTAAATTTAATAACATTTATGAGTATGTTTCTCAAACCAAAATAATTTTTTATGAGCTAAGCGTTTACTGCTTGTTAAATAGAATTTTGCTAATGAAAATGTTCCAATAAATTTTTTGTTATATTCCATATGTATTAGAGTTTTCAAATTTTGTCTCTTGTTGAAATTGCACAAGTATTGTGTTTTCCTTGCTTAATTAGCAGGTAATGAAATAATTTGATTTTAATATCTTATCAGTATTAGCATTTAATAAGGAATTTGAGAAAAATTAACTCAAGATTTCATGCTATTTCTAAAACAAATTTATAGATATTGAAATGTAGAATATATTTAAATTAAAAATTTATATATTTTTTTATTTTACTAATAAAAGTGAATTTCAAAAAAAAATGTCTTATAAAATATTTTATTAATTAACTGTTTGAAAAAAATGTCGTGCACATCATAATCCTCTTCAACATATTTTCTATACTAATATTTCCTCTTCAACATTATTTCAAATTAAGTAATGATGCAGTTTAAGCAGTTACTGAAATAATAATTCTACTCTAGTATCTGAATGATAGCTCTTCTGATGTGCAATAGAAAACAAAATATTTCTTTAATGGAGAGTTTTATAACGAAATAAAGAATTTTTGGCTATGTTCCAAATAACCGAAAAGTTGTGAGGAAGAAGTCCTTTTCTGAAATAAAATATTCTCTGAAGAGTAATTCTTGAATTCCCAAAGAAAGTAATTCGTAAAGAAAATGGGCACGTAAGGAAAAACTGAGTAATACGAGCTTTATATGAATTTAGAACAGAAAACACAGATGAGATCAAGAAACCATTAGAGCATCAGTTACACTTCGAAATGGGTTTTAGCATTTCAAGTCAAATTGAAACTGGTAAATGTGTAAAGCAATTTCCTGCTTTCTCCGGTTAAACTATGTAATAACCATTTTGAAAACTCTTCATAGTGACAAAATGAATAAGGTCTGTTAAGCGTAAATGGATTTGTCTTTGTTAGAATAGAGCTATATTTCTTACCAATGCTGTCGAATGAAACAGTTGCAAAATTATTACTCTTTGTCGGTTACTATTCACTGAGAAGGAAAAACTGTGACATTTATTGTCATGTCAAAGTCCTCATATGTTAAATTTTAAGATTAGTTAAAGAAATTATAAGCGCATTTTCACAAAAATTAATTATTATAAAGTTATATTTATGGTATAAAAACAATAAAAAATATATAAAAATGAATTAAATAATAAATAAAATGGAAAAATTAACAATTAACTATAGGTAAAATTAATAATTCTGCAATGATATATTAAGAAAACATTGACGTAGAGATACAAATTGGTGAAAAATACATTGATCTTTTTCAACAAATCCTTTGGTGGCGAATAAACTGTAATTCCTTTTCGCCAAATTCTTTAGCGTGAAATACTTTGTCATTCTTTTTAACAAAATTCTATGGTGGCGAATAAACTGTAATTCCTTTTCGCCAAATTCTTTGGCGTGAAATACTTTGCCATTCTTTTTAACCAAATTCTTTGGTGGCAAGGTGGTTTATTTTAAAGTTATTATTTCGAGACTATAAATTTCCAACATCCAAATTTTGAATGTTCTCTATATATGGATCTGGTATTTATTAAATCTTTGAGCACGAACGATTCTCACTTTAGGACAATTGGAAATTTGTAGAATGGTTGCCTTCTGATTTGTCCATATCTTTACCTGACAATTTGATGTTGTTTATCGAAGTTCGGAAGAAATAGAAGAAAATACTTGATGAAAAATGGATAATATTCCATCATTCAATCATTTTCTGAGAACTGGAATGAAAAAGATCAAAGTGTGGGTAGTTGAATCTCGCATGAAAGGCTGGTAAATAAATAGATAAAAAAAGTTAGTCATCGAAAGTCGAAATTTAAAATGCCGCCAAATTTGCATGCACATTTGATATTGTGAAGTAATAAAACCTCTAACATGTACAATTCACTGAGAATACAATTTTGATAGCTTTAAGTCTGGAGTGAAAATTTCTGAGTGATAAAACTAGGAAATGAATACGTACAGATAGAGAGATAGATTTATTTTAAACACTAGTTAAAGAAAATACCAGTTTTTCATCGACATATAGTCTTTCTAATTGTTTATACAATAATTATAATAAAAATATCTTAATTATTTCCGTAATGGATGAAAAAATTTTGGTAACTGTTATAAAGCACAATTTACAGGTGAAAATAGCTTAATTATATTATTAGAAAGATATCAAAGGAAGTCTGGTCAATTTAATTCCAGTATTGATTTAAATTAAGATGTTTAATATAATTATACTTTGCATAACAGAAAAATTTTGTGGAAAACTACAACATTTTTAACTTAAAATTAAAAATTATTGGCTTAAGTATGTAAAGAATTAAGCTAACACATGTGATTAAATTTTTGCTACATACTTTAACCACATTCATTTCAGAAAATGTATTTAAAGAATCAAAAAAGCGAAGAAAGACATTGTAAAAAATTATATTAAAAGAAAAATAATTTTTCATAACTTTATGATTAGAAAGATTTGCGATTTATTTCTAAAAACATCATTAAAGTTATATCTCAGATACTTTTAAGCGGAAAATCTTCGCATTCAAAAATTTCAGCCAACTTAAATGCATATTTAAGTTTAATATGACAAGATTAAAGTAAACGCGGGGAAGAAAATTTTATTCATGACTGCCAACGGCTACTGCAGATAGTACAGCCGATCAATCAAAATCTCATTAGGCAATTTTTCCCCTGGTTTCTGCGAGGAAACAGCAAAATATCTAATAACTAATATTAATGGTCTTCAGGATTTCGATTATATATATATATTTTTTTTTCCTTTTACGTTTGTGTTTCCTCTTTCCAGAATTTCCTCTATTAAAATTTCCTACGTTTCAAAATAGATCAACCGAAAAATTTCCTTAGATCTGTTATTTATCAATTTCATTCGAAAAAAATTCGTAGAACTTTGTGCATAATGAATAAAATGATTGAGAATTTTTTCCCTTCATTTTTAATCTTGCGCTTTGAATCAAATTCTGATGATTGAGACATTCGTATGAATGCTTTGAATAGTCAGCAAAAGGAGACACAAAAATGACTACGTTTATTGCCTCCATTTTTTTTGTTTCATTTTGTTTCGGAGACCACATTTTCCTTCTGGAAGCTATTAATTGTTAATTCTATTGACTATTTGACTTCAGTATTTTCTTTCGTTTTTTTTCACTTCTCATTTGTAGTAATTATTTTTCTCTTGAATGGCTTTATAAACCCATTCCTTTTCTCGAGTTAATTAACGCATACTTTTAATGTTTACGTCAGCTAACGATTTTATTCCTATTCCTTTATTAGAAAAAATGAAACATCTATTGAGAAAGGTATAAAAAACATTATAAAAAGTTATCTGGAAACATAATTTGCTGAGAGCGTTCTCAGTAATTATTGCACTACCATTTTTTTTTCCTTCCGTGATTATTGCTGCTCTAATTTTCTTTTTGCATCATCATTTGCCAACATTTATTTAATTAAATATATCCTACATGCATCTGACGTTTTCTCCCATTTCTTTGCGTTAAAAGATGTAGCTTTAATTATATAGGAAATTGATAATCATTAAAATGAAATCGGCAATCACTTTTAAACTGCGAAATTTTAATCTCACATTCGGCCATTATTTATTTGTATTGTTCGAGAATTTCATTCTAGTATTTCAAATTTACTACATTAATGAACTAAATTTAGTAAAGAAAAGATAAATGTAATAGTTTTTTTTTAAATTAGTAAATAATTAAAGTTAAATCTAATTGTTTGATAATGTTTTAATTTATATTATAGTCATTTGAGAGTAATTTCAATGGCATAATGGATAAAGTCAGAATAATAGTACAATAGTTAGATCTGAGTTTAATTTATTTACTTTAATGTCTGTTTGTCGCTCATCCGAAAGAATTTTGCATCTTATTTGGTTCCATACTCTTTTAACTTGACAGGTCTTACTTTTTTTCCTACTTTGATGCTTGATATTTATAGCATAGTAATTTTTATACATGTTATTTTTATTTTTATCATTTGCAAAATATTTTTTTAGCATTCGTTTCGCACAGTTTGGCGAAATTTGGTTATTGTGCCATAAACATCAATCTAAAAATCAAATATCTGTTCTGAAAAACTGAGACTATTTTCTGGATCTTCGTTTACCGAAATTTATTTAATTGATTTTGGAAGATTTTTGCTGATGAATGTACAGGTGACTATCGTGAGATTCTATTTATTATCTTACTGAAAGTACATGAAAGTATCGATATTAAATTTTTTGTAGATATGGATAAATATTCTAATCATATAGATACTGAAAACTTTGCATCTGTCGAAAACAGAATCTTAAAATAATTATACATTATTTTAAGACTATTTTAATTATTATTTAAATTAATTATATCAAAATGTCTAAAATTTGAATCGATTCTTCAAATGGATATCAAAATTCGTATTGAAGCAACTGTTAAATTTTGATATATTCTAAATACATGCTAATTATTTAAAATATCTATTCCATTCCTAAAAGACTTCTTATGATATGGAAATGGAATCTAAATTTTCTGTGAAAAATTATCTGTTTGCGCCATTTCAATAAAGTGAAATCATAGATTTTTTTTTTTCATTTCCTTGATATGAAAAAAAATAATTATTTTTTTATTACTTTAATAAACACAGCCTCAAACAGCCAATTTATGTGTAATCAGCGAAATTTAACTCTTCCGTATAATAAAAAGGTTTCAATACTATACAAGCAATCAAAGTAATGGTTAAAGCACTACCAAACATTAAGCTACTAAGATATTAACTATGAAATTTCGTATCATCATTTTTATTCAAAAATTTCGAAAAAAACATCATGTGTTATGGTAAATCACATGCTGAACGCATTGTTACATTTATTATTTAATAATTATCTCCTCAATCATTAATGCTAACGATTTAAACATAAACTTCTTTCAGAATATTGATAAAACAATAAAGTGACAGCAAAAATTATCTGCACAAATATGTCTATAGTGAAATCATAGACTTTTAATATTACAATTATAAAATAATATTTTGAATGATGTATTCGAAATCTAGAAAAGGTTTTGCATTATTTATATGATTCAGTTTTTTTCCTTTTTCCTATATTAATAATAATTTATTTTTGGATAATATTAAAAAAGAATTAATTATACTTTTTCAGAACAAATATTTTGTTGATTTGATGATTTCCAATCAGAAAATCACTATCATTTGCTACAGTAGTTTTATATCCTATATAATCTTTGCTAAAACATCAAAAATATCCTAATTTTGGGATTTTTTTTACCTTAACTTCTAAATAATAGATAATCAGGACATAAGATCATAAAATGAATTCTTATTAGTCCCATTTAGAAATCCTATTTAAACTTTTAAAAAATGAATTATATTTAAAATTGCTTGATAGTATATCGTATGAAGGCCGATTGGTTTGAAATTTGACCAATTTTATGGAATCATAAAAAACTGACAAGATTAGGGAAATAATTTGTTGCCGAAGTTTATGTAAGATCATGATAAATTTTCAATATAACAACTAAGACGATTATCGGTGGATTGGATTTCCCATCCCTTCTTTAAAAAAAAAAAAAACACCAACTTAACGACCACAGATGTGAAATGGGCCTTAATATTTCTCTGAAATTCCTCACTTATTTGGAATTATTATTTTAGCATCCTAGTCAGTCCTTCAATTCTAAAAAGAGAAGAAAATCACTCGGCTCTAAGCAGCATTCTCTAAGCAGGAGGACTAGGATCAAAACTCTCGCATCAAAAGATTTTGTTCGAAGAGTTGATCAAGTCTTTCGAAAGAAGTTGAGGATGCCGAAATACCAAGTGACAAGTTGGCTAACCAGTTGATAAAATTGTGATTCTGAGGTGTGAGTGTTTAGATATACCTGTTCAAAATTATTTTTTTTAAAAGGCTGTTAAAAAATATTCCAAACTAAACGTGGAGCTTCAAAATGATGTTAAAACACATCACCCATCAAAGGCAGCAAAGTTTTTTTAAAGGAGGATTTGGAATTGTAGCCATCAATACGACAAATGCCAAGATATTCTCAACGATTTTATTGAAAAGTTACCATATGTTTAAGGAACTATTGATATATTCATTTTTCTCTTCACACTTGACATTTTTTATCGTTCATCAAAGCTTTACAAAATGACTGTCTTATTTAAAACTAGCCGCCTTTGGCGACCAGCCGGTTCGCCAGTATTACCACTCGCTACAATTTTCAATTAAATATTTTAAGTAATTGGACTCTTAATAGATTCTCAAACAAAACATTTTTAATCTTCAAATTTTGATAGTCATACGAGCTTATACTGTTGTTTCGATCGTTTCAATTTACTATATATATTTTGCTAATTTGTTGTCTTTCCGATTAAACTTCAACTTTAATTTAAAGTGGAAATGATGAAATTGCAATTAATATAAAGATATTTTTTAATAAAAACAAGAGTTTTCTTTTATTTATCATCTTTATTGTTATTTATTTATTTATTATTATTATTGAATATGAGTATTGCAAACAGAATCGCTCGGTATTTAAGTCTTATGTGAAGTACAAAATATTTTTCATAATTTATGTAATATCTCAAAGAATAATTCAACAAAAATTTCTAAGATTCAGCATAAAATTCAGTTTTTCGGTTTGCTTTCAAAAGGATTGAAATGAAATCAATAATAATATTTTGTTCCGGTCTATAAATATATTTAAAAAATTATGAAGTCTACATTTAATGCAGTAAGGTATCATATTCTGAGAAATATTCTGGACACACCAAATTTAAAATAAATGAATGAATGTTTCTAATTTCCACGATCAACTAAGACTTATTTATGCAGATTTGAATGTTAAAAATTTAGAAAAACTCAACAATTTCATAATATTAGGCCAATTAATTTTGAGAAACCTGCGCGTTGATTGGCGTATTTTCTTTGAAACGATCGATGGAAAATCTAAAATTATAATTTTTTTATTGAATATTGATATTCAAATTTTCATAAATCAGTCAGTTTAAGTGAGTGATTTAGTTGATTGGAAATTAACTCTTTTTATTTAAAATATTAGTTTTTCAAGAACATTTTGTTAATCGTGATTTCCACAGCAGAAGCTTTATGTAAAATCAAAAATTCGTTATTAAAGCATTTATTGAATCAAGTTACATAAAATATAATTATTTTCCATTTAGACCATCTTAGCAGATCTGTGTCTTACTAAAGGTTTACAAATTAGCCGTGTGGCCCTGGTTTGAATGGATATCCTGTTCATATTAAACAAAACTTAACTTAAAATAAAACTGATTTATTGGATTAATAATATAGTGAGTTTAAAAGATCATAAAATAATTTTTCTTGAATTTATTTTTTAGAAAAACAATATTTCATATTTGTTTCATTTCCTACAGACACGTGCCGAAAATTATATTTTTGCAGATTTCATTTCCAAAAAGATTTAATTTATTTTTAATTGGAAATTTAATCAATGTGATGGCAACACTTTGAAAAAAGCTAATTTTTTCCCATGAATGCGAAACGTGCTTAATTTTAATTTTAATATTTTCGAAAAAAATTATTGAAAAACATAAATATAATATTTATTTAAAAATTCATTAAAAATAGAAATTTAATTTTAAGGTTAAAACATTGGTATCATTTAAAAGATAAATTTTTGATCTTTAACTTGATGTAAAAATCTTTTTTGTGCTGTAATATTTTCGAAAGTTATAGCAGAAACACGCCAAAATTTAGCTTAATTTTTAAATAAATAAAATTCTAATTACAAATTCGAAAAAATAATCCCCAGCTGCACATTCCCGGCATCCAAGGGATACACGTGCCAAATTTGGTAGCTGTAGGTTGAATGGTCTGGCATGTAGAGCGCCAAAACACACACACACACACACACACACACACATTGAGCTTTATTATAAGTATAGATTTATTAAATCATATGTTTGTTACTGTACTAAAACAAGTTTTTAAAATTATATTGGAACACATTGGAATTAAAATTGCAACTAAAAAATGCATAAACAAGATACTTGAAGTGAAATTTAAGATTTTAAATAATAATATTGTTTTTTTAAGACAATAACTGAAATATTTAATTTCTTACAAAATCCCAACTGAGTCAAAACTATAAAATTTGCTTTAGTTTTCTAAACAAAGCACAAAATAAATTAAAACATATGTTTTAGATTTGATTAGATTAAATTATCTTACAGAAACTACTATTTATTGTATAAATACACATAATGATCAAGAGGTTGGAATATACAATCTTCAATCACAAAAGTCTCGGTTGTGAAAGTTCAGCTTTATATTAAATTGGCATTTCTCCTTTCAAGAATTTTTCTCATAATTCACGAAATTAAATTCTTTAAAATTCATAGTATTAATGTTAATGTACGGTATATACTAATTACAGATCATATTATAGTTCTACTAGTAGGACGGACTACTGCAGTATTAAACATTAAATGTTAATTTACTTGTCCTAGAGTTAAAGTTCATTTTTTCAGTTTATTACATAATTTAAGTTCATTACAGATCGTGTTTCAATTGCTGTTGCTAATAATTTCAGCATATTAATTCAATTACATCTTATTATATATATATTATAGGTGTAAAATATCATTTTCAATTGAATTGCTTTTGAAATAAATCTGAATCTTGTTGTTTTTAAAGAGAAAATAAATCAATATGAGAAATTTAATAAATATTTTAAATCTTGAATAAACATCTTTTTGTTCTTCAGTTTTGAATTTTGTTTTCATCTGCTTATTTCGGTAGTATTAAAAATGAAATTATTTTTCATATTCCACAGCAGAAAATAAATAATTCAACCACAAAATGCAAACAATTTACTTCTAAAATAATTTCTTAATTAAAATCCAGTTAGGAAATAATTTCTTAGCAATTTTTATTAAATCTCATATTTATATATAGCATTCATTGCTTACTCCATTCTTTTATTTGCATACTTCTAGTGTGTGTGTGTGTGTGTGCGCGCGTGTGTATGTGTATCTCTTGTCACTTTTACAAATCTGAAGAGAATTAAAATGCTCCAGTAATATATTTCGTAACCCCTTGCCATTATTGGAATAAATATTAATAATCTTGCTCAAAGTTTGAAATTTTTTACGGACAACTTTTAACTTTTAAAAGTATATTTAACTTTTTTATTTCTTCTTCTTTCTTTCTAACCCACAAAGAATGAAGCCACTTTCTAAGAAACCCTTAAAGAATACAGGATAAACGAGGAACACCTTTTGTAAGCATTGTATGAGATGTTGCAAGAAATGTATAAAATTGGTCTTAGTTAAAAAATGCTCTAATTATTGGATAGTTTTATTTTCGAATATTCAAATCAAATGTTTTCTTGTTATTTATTTCTTATTCCTAAAATTCCTTCAGAGAACTGTGAATGTTGAAAATACAATCCAAAGGAAAAAAAAGTGACTATTTATTTCCGAAAGGATGAAGTTCTTAAAGGAATTTAGAATAAAGTTACGAAATGGACGAAATTTTACAAATTAAGCACGAGGGCATCATATTCAGATTGCAAAATTGTCACAGCCAATTTAAACTTACGCATTTTAAGATAACCCTTAAAGCATGGGAAATCAAAAACTTTTAAGTCATTTGAAAAAATAGTACCCATATTTATAACTATATAATTTATCTTGTTGAATTCTGAACAGCCTAAGATATTTAATATTGTGTTTCTGAGTTAGAACAATTTAATGAAAAAATTTCCATGCGATTCTTTTGTGTAAAATGGAACAAAATTTTCATGTCACTCTCAAAAATATATTATTTTGAGTTTCTTTCCTATAAACTTCGACTAAACTAAAAACTATATAATGTCTTATTAAACATTTGACAGATTCTATAATTGGTGACATAAAAAGGAGAAACATGTATTGATAAAATAAATAAAAATACAAAAAATATATTTCGTTTGTTGAAACTGAAATGAAGAAAATTCAGAACAGAAAAAGAGTTCTCACCCTTTCTTAAATAGGAATGAATTTTGGAAAAGTCGATTAAAACTTACTTTATAATGTTAAGTATAGATTGTTTATATTTATTAAAATTCCAAGTGTTTACACTATTGGGGAACTACACAATAAATGTAAATAAGTTCAGGCTTCAGTGCTTCGATTCATCAATATATTCGATTATAGACATCGAATTACAAAATAATTGTGCAAAATTTACTCGAATTACAAAGGTTTTGTGTATCGATGAATAAAAAAATATATAATAAGTTATTTAATCTTCTTGGAATAGTTTTTTTTAATTCGTTTTTAAATTTTTCTTTATTAATTTTTTTTCTAAAATTTTCTACTTTGATTTGAAACCGCATTGGATTTATTCTTTTCCTTTGAAGTTATTTTTTTACATTGAATTGCTGTTTTGAAACTTTGATTTTTCAGATCTTTTAAAACCAGAAATACGGAGAAACTTTACTGTTATATAAATTATTTTATACAAGTATACATATTATTCAAAAGGATTATACTTTAAATTTGTAAGGTAATTTTACCTCATAATGCGCAGCAGAACATGTTTTTCCTTATTCTTTCAACATCGAAATTATACAAAAGACAACAATTTACACAATTTAATTTAAAAATTCTTGATTTTATATTTTAAATTTTAACATAAATATTTTGCGATAGAACGTGAACTTTGTCTAAATAACTTTTGGCATTAAAATAACTTCTTAATTCATTAATACAAAAATTGTAAAATAAAAATTGTTACCCTTAACGACCAAATAATAATCAAAATGTGAAAAATGTCAGAGCAAAAATTTCCTTTTAAAATGTTCAAAAATTTGCTTTTTATGTCTGTTAAATTTTGTAATCCCTAAATATTTTAAACATTGCAACATTAAATATAACTTTTCTTATTTTCCTTGAATTTAATATTTTTTATTTCAATTCCTAACTCTTTAATTGGAATTGGTGCTGTCACGAAGCTGATAAAGCATTAAAATAATTCTCGCTTATCAAATACTATTCATAAGTTCATGGCATCATGTCCTAATGTCACTTTTATCTGAATATATTTATAACATTTGGCACCTCCAAAAGAACATTAATAATGCAATAATTTCAGGCAGAAATCTTCTGTTCGAGATACCAACAAACAGTAAATCTTTCTGTGACGAAAAAAAATATTTCGGAAGGAATATGTTGCATACAAGCTGAGATGATTATCAATATCTCGATGAACATTTATGGTAACAGTTGTGCCACGTAATGGAAACTGTCCATGTTGTTACGAAGTATTTTATTTCTCGAAGTAGGGAATAGTAGCTTTGTTTCACAGGTTTTCTGTTGCCTTTAATGTATTCTGTATTTTTTTTTATACAAGAGCGAATAGAAAGGTTAAGATTTCGTTTGGTGCATTAAATTTTTTTTGATACAATGCAATCTGAAGTGAATTATGAAATGAGAAAGAGGATATATTTCTGTTACTTTCAAAGAATGGAGTATTAGGATTGAATCTATAAAATCAGAAATAATTTATTTGATAAGGATTCTGAAATATCTTTAATAATAGTATCAAGACTGTTTAAATGAAACAATCACTTCTTATTTATATTCACATTTAGAAAATAAAACATAAATAAAAGATAATATATAATCAAAAATAAAAGATAAAAGTCTCATATAACTATCATCAATTTGCCTTTCAATTTTTTTTTCTTCAGAATTTTGGCCTATTGAGCTCAACATGAGAATCTATCATAAAGTCTAAAGAATTTATATCATAAAATCTGACAGTCTGTCTTGGAATGATATATAAAGAAATAAAAAAACGAATATCTTATGATGTCTCTATGTCACAATTATATTGTATCGAACATTTAAGCATGCTAGTTAATGTATATTTTTCCAAACCCAGTTTCAAAAAAAAAAAAATGGCATATTCTTTTATGACGGATATTCTAAATAAATTCGAATTTCCACCGAATCCATTAACTAGTGGACTGTCTGTCAGTCTTTCTACTCATTCCCATATAAATACCATGCATAAGAAATGTAGCAATTTAGATAAAAGCTAATGTATATCATCTTAACCTAAGAAGTAGACTTTTATAAAATTTTAAACTTTACTAGTTAGAAAGAAAAATAAGTGTAGATGTATTACTAAAAAAAACACATAACTTTTTTTTAATAACGAAATATACGAAAAATAAAAATGGATAACGCTATCCCTTGTTCCATACTTCTTTAATGGAAAATATTCCATCCATTGTTACAAATGCTTTATAATATAATTCCAATCAAATACATTAATTAGTTTCTGACTCTCAGTCTATGTTTTTGCGAGCTATACAGTATTATATCACTAATTTAGGTAACTGTTAATCAATTATCTCAACAGAAGAAGTAGATATTTTTTTATAAAATTTTAGACTAAACTGTTTAATGAAAATATACTAAAATTAAATATTCCATTTCATTCTTTCAGAGAAGTTAACGTATCTTCATCTAGTCACTCTGTAGATAGATTTACACTCCTACTTATTTTATCACATTACATTCCTAATTATTTTATTATTAAAGATTGTGAACAAGAATAAAAAATGCATATAAAAATCAAAACGCACCACATATATCTTTTTTAAATGGGAACTAAAGTGAAGAAGACTACTTTCTCTCCATTTGCAAACGCAAATCTGAAATTTATCAGACAGTAATTTAAAGGATAAATCTAATTTTATGCATTGTATGTAAAATGAAATAAAATGATTTATCTGATATTTACAAATCATTGAGAAAAAATAAATAACCTATTTTAGAATAAATAATATTGTTTTCCAAAATGGCATTACCTTGTGTAAAAAATAAAATATACTGAATATCATGCTATAAATTTTAATAATATGAGATGTATCATGCCTTTTATACATAACTAATAATACTGGTTTGTGTCATTTAAAAAATGTTTTTTCTCTTGTTTCGTGTAGAATGAAATAGTTATTAATGGAAGAGATGTGTCAGATCATAAGTCGCAAGTGGCAGAAATATACTGAGCCATGGGACTTGTATGAGATAGTTAAATGGTAGTCATAATATTAAGTCGTCTAAATTTTATATAGAATAAATATTTCTCTTATTTTCTGCTCTTTAATATTATAAATTGTTGATATTAGTGTTATTTCTCAAATGATTGGGATATAGATTTTTCAGAATGATATCATTCTTTAAGCAGTAAATGCTGAAAATAAAAATTTTTATCATACGAAATTATGTGGTTATTTTTAAGACATAATTAATTTATACCATTTTAAATTAATATTTAAGAAGTTTCTTTATAAATTGTTCTTTCCTAAAACTTTGTTTCACAAAAACATTTTATATATTTTATAATGTTTCTATATTGTAAATAATTAATTTCTACACAAAAATAATTATTTTTGCATTAATACTTATAAATAAATATAGGAACTTACATGCGACGTCTGGTTTGTATATCGGGAAATAAGGAACTCTAAACCAGCTTTCATCCTATTATAAATTTCACATTTTCTTTCCCCTACTTTTTCCATATGTCTACTTTAAATGACAATCATTGGAAATGTATCTTTCACTGTGATTTTAATACATTTTTTAATTAAAGACGGCACACATTAACATTTTTAAACTTCTATTTGTATTAGCCAGTTTCCACTTCTTCAGAATGCGAATCTCAACAACCTTGTATATTTTAGGACAAATTTTTCCGTTACCCTTCCAGGAATTGAGTCTTCATATAAAATTCTGGTACAAATACCAGCTCACTCAATCACATTTCCAGCTATTTCTCATACTAGAATAACTACTCCTAGATTACTATTTTCAAACAAAGTTTTGCAGAAAATATTACACCCCTAGGTAATGAAAGATCTAGCACGCGTCATTTACGTGCTGTAGGTGCTAAAACATTAAAAGTGAGAATGGTAACATTTCCGCAACCGGCAACCCTGCCAAAGAGTGGCAAGGCCGTACGTAACGTGTCAGAAGTGCCACGAGCAAAAATGCATGTCCCTGAATGGTGTGAGATCAACCGTTCATTTTTTGGTCACGCATTTTGGATATTCCCCGAGGATCATGCTTTTAGTTATTTATAAGCTCTAAAAATTCACCTCTCTTAAACACACGCAAAACTCTAATTGCAGAACTTGAGGGAATTCAATCGAGTTTTTGCTTCGAAGTAAGAAAATGTTTGACATAGTTGACTATCTGAGACATGGTGAGAGGCATAGTTATGTTCATAGCTGCTGCAACAGGACGGGAAAATTAAATGTGGAAAATCTTTCTGTGCTTCAAAAGCTGTAAAACGCTTCCGATAGAAATGACTATTATTCAGAAGTAACTGAAGCATGAAAGATTTGAAGTATCTTTTCATCAACTAATATGATAATGGTTAAATCAAATTGAGTTCATTATAAATTAATCTTAGCATTAACTTTGCAAATAATAAAGGTATTATGATGTTTCCATTTCCAAATGCATGCAAATTAAACATGAAAATAATATATATATGAAACGCTCTAGGGAAATTTTATATTGTTTCTTGTTTTTCCTTATGATCTTATAATTCAAGATATATGTAATTTACACATTTTACACAGGTTCATCTTTTTCCAAGCATAGACATGGACTACATTTGACATAGTTGACTATTAAAGACGTGGTGAGAAGCATAATTATAGAAAAACTTTTAGAAAACTTTTGAGTTTCAAGCTTTTTACGCGCTTTCGATAGAAATGATTGTTATTGTGCAGCAGTTGAAGTAATATAGATTTGAAGTGTTTTTCAGCATTTGATTTGATAATGGCTAAACCAGATTGAGTTCAGAATGATTTAATCTTAGTTTTGCAAATAATAAAGGTACAAGATGTTTCCATTTCCGAATTCATGTAAATTAAATATGAAAATAAAACTTATGAACTCAATATATATTTTATGGAAAATATATATTGCTACTCGTTTTTTCTTTTGATCTTATAATTCAACACATATGTTAATTATTATCACATTTTACACAGTCTTCTTTTTCTAAAAGAAGAAAATACAAGTCTTTGTGCCGCATATTTGTTTGCTTTTTTTAAATTAGAAAAGTGCCAATAGCTCATACATGTGGTATTTATAAAACTATAAATAAATCTCTTCCATAAAATCAGCTGAAAACTGTGTTTTACTTCTGTTTTTTTCCCTCACCATTTCTGTATGTAATTCACGTAAGAAATCATAAAAACTTTGAATATATTGATGACAGTTAAATTTATAAGCATATGAGTCCAAAACTATTGAATAAGCTCAAATGACTTCTTTCATCACGGATTCCGAATTATAAAAATTTCGTTTAACATAAATTAGATTATATATTTATCTCAATCAAAACATAGAAATTTATTTGTATGAATACTGCTAATAAATACCAAACCATACTAACACTCATACACTTATATTTAAATATATATGAACAATAAAGGTAAACGCACTGTGTACATATTAATAAGTAGACAAATCAGAGAATGCTAAAGGCAACCAGTATTGAAAACAAATTTGGAGAAATAAGCTTGTTTATAAAAATTTTTATCATAAAATACTGTGTCTTATCAAATCTATCTGTTTCGTAATTTCCATAAAATTGATTTTAAAATATCTTGAAACCTTCTGATTTTGCTCCCTTACCCTTTCAGTTTGCCCAACTCCAAAGAAATTATAACAGTTTTGAATAAATTGATGGCAGTTAAACCTATAAGTATATGAGAATTCAAATCTGTTATATAAGTTTAAATGTCTGATTTCATCACCAATTCCGAATAACTTTAACGGTCCATAAAAATACTGAATATCAACATAAGAATAATTTACGTTAATTTGGGCAGCAAATAAGCTATTATCGTTTGAATTAATATATCGTAGCTAATGGATAATAATAACTGGTTTTCTTCTATTTTTGACTTTTGGTAAAACATGTAAACAAAAAACATGTAAAAGTCTTTTCTTATTTATATGGGGAAAAGAACTTTTGAAGAAGTTGTATTTCAGTTTATTGAGATTAATACTTGAAATATTCATTGAAGAAATTTCATGAATTCTTAAATATAAATAAATAAAGCTTGCATTATCAAAATTATTTCTGGCTTACAAACGCTTGATTTTTAAACATTACTTTATCGGCTAAGAATTATTTTTCCATTTGAAATAGAATGCAAAAAGGAAATTTAAGTATTATTGCTAGATTTTTGACAATTTTTTTGGCGTTAATGTCACAAAAGTCTTAGAATTTCCTTTCTATACACTTTTATTCATATTTTAATTCTGTTTAGAATTATAAAGATTGGTAGTTTCGTTTAATACTAAATTTATTAAATTTTTATATTGATTAGCACAGAAACTTATTTGTATGAACATTACTAGTAAATTCCACACCATACTGACACTCATGCACTTACACTCAAATATACATACACAATAAAGATTAAGCACACTGCATACACATTAATAACTAGACAAATTAGAATATTTAAATTCAGCCAGTATGGAAAACAGATTTGTAGAAAGAAGCTCGTCCATAAAATTATTTATCATAAAATACTGTGTATTAAAATTATTAAACAATAGGACTTTACTCATCTTGATTTTTTTTATTTAAATCTTTTTTTGCGTGTACATTATTCAAATGACTAAATATTGATTAAAATTTTTAAAAAATCTCCATTTTGAAATAATAATAAGCAATTTTACTTTAATTTATTGAAAAGGGATGAATTGTCAGATTTATGCGTTAACGCCATATGTTTTAATTCAAAAGACTTTTCAAGTCGCTGTTAGTGGTGGAATAGAAGGGTTCGCCATACAGGCATCCATTAAGTAAATTGAAAATGCAGTGAATCACTTCCAATAAAGACTAAAACGTTTATTTGCATTCTAGAAATTAAAAGCATTCCATGTTCTTGAATGCGAATAAATAGCCTTAAAAACCACGTGAAACACTTTGTGGTTATTTTAACTAATTGCCTACCGATTATTATTATATGCTGAGGAAACTAGAAAAAAGCGTAGTGCTTAAAATGTTTAAGTTTAATTGTTCGGAAATATATTAATGTATCAATGTGTATTTAAATATGTCATTTCGGTGATGTGGTATCAAAAGGTTTTAATCTTCGAATAAAATTTCTATAAATCTTGAGTAAAATTATTTTATGAATAAACAATAATATATTAAATTATATAAATAATAGTATATTAATTCTAGTTAAAATACTTTATACAAGATATTAGTCTTCTCTTAATTGCATTTGATAGTCAATAATTTACTACAGCATGGTTAAATATGTCATTGGCACAACTAACTACACGATACTATGTAATTCTCGTTTCTGCAGTGTGAAAAAACATAATAAAATGGGTCTTATTTGCTCAGTCATTAATTTCGTTATATTCATATTACCAATGTTGCAATCATTGTTCATTCTAAAATATTTAAAGATCGTCGTAGTATTGGTATGTATATGGTATTATATATAAAAAATTAAAAAAGTAAAGGTATTCTTCAGATTTGTATTAGAAACTCCAACCTATCTAAACTGGCATAAGAGACAAATTTTAGCCCAAAGAAACATGTAATTGGAAGTATCTGAAAGACGTGATAACTTGTAAATAGCGTTCAAAATGTTACTATAACCAAAATGCTTTATATCAAGTTCTGCATGACAATATTCTATATTGCTGAACTTTTTATTGATTTTATTTTCTTCTTGAATAATTTGCAAGTGACTAATTTTCACTATAGGGTAAGGAAAAATCAAAACATTAATTACAACTCAAATAATTGATGCAAAATTCAACGTACTCCTAAAAATATTTTTTTCGATTTCAGGAAAATTCAATTAATAATTTTACACATATTTTTGAAATTTATCAATTAATTTACTAATATGTTAACAAAACGGGTATTCGGAATTTCAAAACTTAAAATTAAAGATATGAGAGAATTAAATTATAACAAATTCAAACTAAATCAATTTCATGAAATTATTTAATAATTTAAAATAAGGAGGAATTTTTTTTAATTGCAAAGCAAAAATTAGTTAACTTTAGATAAAAAAAAATTTCCAAAATTGTTTACACACAATTGTAAACACTCAGTATGTAATCTAAATTATGCATAAACAAAATTCTAATTCATCTTTGAAGAACACTTTTTAAACCAAATAATGCATCAGCATTTTAAAAATATTCCTTAATTTTTAGATACTCTTATAAAATAATTGTTTTGGCATAATATCTTAATGTGTAATTTAAGAGCTGGTGAATTTCGAAATCATTTTTCCACCAATGAAATTCAGCCGACGTTATTTTCTTCAACAATAGTGATGATTTTAGTGACCTTAGGACTTCATTATCATTTAGTACAGCAAAATACACTATTTTACTATGATACACTAGAATTAATTTAATTTACATTATCCTATAATAAAATATAATCAAAATGATGGAATATTATGAAAACTAGTCTATCTGTCCTTAGAATAAAAAAAAAGTGGGGATGACTGATTTTCCTGTCAATGTGGGAAACATAACAAGGAACATCATTTTTAAGAATTCTATTAGAATACAGAAAATATACAAAGCGAATCAATATGTGCTATAATAATTCTTATAATAGCATATATTTTTATATATTTTAAGGTTAACTTACATTTGTTTCACTGAAGTCTTTATTAATGAAACTGTGGAAGCGTTAGTATGCCATAACAGAATACAGCTTATTTTCCACCCTGTGGAAAGCTCAAAATTTGATGCTTTAAACTTCAGTATATATGGAGATTCGAAAAGACTATATTTTCTTTTTCACTAAAAATTTTATTAATGGATGTTAATTAAAATGCATGCGGTGCTGACCCGGTGATAACATTCAATAGAAAACAAATGTTTAAATTCTCACTCACATATTCCTTTGAGAGAAGTGGCCAAGCTTTGCTCTAGCATGACATAATAGAAACATAGAAGCCTATTTTAATAGTAACAAATTCTAGTAAACATAAAATACAAAAAGATGAAAATCTGATATTTTCTATATCCAAACTCGTTAAAAAAAGTATGTATTATCTATTATTCAAAGAAGAAGAATTTTATCTGGCATGGTTAATTCTATAGTTTATTTTACGTTTAAAAATTCTTTTTGTTAGCAACATTTTGTAAGACACAGCCTTAATATGGTTTCTAAGGCCGAAAGCAGTTGTAATTATGAAGACTTTCAGACCGAGTTCGTCTTTTCATGTTACAAATAAATAAAAATAACAATAATCCAAGAACATCATACAGATTTGTAATACATCTTGCCGTTTTTTTATTAACTTACTCGATTCTTATGTTTTCTTCGTCAATAATATAAATTTAAGCTGCAATACATTATTTGCTGTCTGTCAGTTGATGTAAAACTCGTGTTCGTAATTTCGCAAATATCGAGTGAATTGTTAGAGCCATTTCCCAAAATTGCCCTTCCCTTACAATCAATGCAGTCGCGTGACCTTCGCTGCACATGGAAAACCATTGCCTTTAGCGAAGTAACCTAGCCATGAAGTTGAATAGTAGAAATTAAAATTGGCTGCCTCGTATTGAGTCTGTTGACTGGGAGGCGATGTCGATTATGCGTCAAGTCACGAAATGGTAAAAGTTTACATCGATCGATTCTAAAACTATTATAAGGCATATTCGAATAAATGAATCATTCGCTACGAAATTAAATTGCCGCTTAACTTTATTTTTCTAAAGAATAATTAAATTCAAAATGAAAACGTATCCTAATGAAAGGGTATTGTTATGAGTTCTATTAAATCTGTATATTTAAAAAATTTACCTGAAAGTACTGCCTTAATTTTGATACAAAGTGCATTCAAAATATATTTATATGTTTAAGCACGATACATTTTTTAGAATGAATTATTAAACTATTTTAATCTTTATTGATATATTAGTTTTAGCACTTTAATTTTTTCAGATGAAATAGAATAAATATATAGTATTTAGCGATATTGTTCTAGTAAGAGAGGAGAATTGATTATAAGAAATAGAACAAAAAGATAATTGAAAGAGTTCTGTTAGAATTTTAATCAAATCAATAACACCGAATATTTTTTTAAAAAAAAACGAGGTTGTATTGCTCTATTTACATGTATTACATAGTTCCAAAATGAAATTTGTTTCGCAATCTTTTGATATAAAGTGAGAAATGATGATATTTTCAAGAAGGGAATTCCGAGTCTCCGAAGGAGAAGGATATTTTCTTATTATAAATAAATTCCCAACATTTATTTGAGTCACAACATTTACATTTATGGCAAAATCCACTTCATTTAATCCCCTTTTGTGTATTTACAATGACCTCCAACAACCAATTAAAAAAAGAATGTGTATAAAGTAAAGAAATTTGTTATCTATGTTTAGTAAAATTAATAATCAAAAATCCCCTCTGAAATGCAAACAGTTTTCATTATTACATAAAAAAGCATCCATCTGAATAACTAGTCACTAGAGCCAGAATAGGGCTCTAGAGTCTATGAATCTGATGAATTATGATCTTATGACATTACATTACATATGGTGTTTCAGTGTCAGCACGTTCTCCTTGAAAATATTAAGCACATTTCTTGGAATATTTATTATTCTATAAGCAGACTTTCATGACCTGTGATGTAAAGGAGTATTTATACCATTTTGCCCTAAGTGCTCTTCTAGAAAGCACTTACACCAGTTAGTGAGTGTCTCTTGGCTTCGAGGATTAGAAATTATGATCTTCTAAGCAACATTTTTCTTATTTTTCAAACTGTAAAACGTCTCGTTTGGTCAGAATATCTGAGCGCTGTTGTTAAAGTTTCACGAGGAATTACATTTTACCTCATGGAGAAAGTGAGAGTGATTCGTGAATAACTCCCATTTTCTTCCCATGAGGGAGGGCTTCGTATCGATCTGCAGCTCAATGGAGACCTTGAATATTTATATCACGGTACACATTCAATAAAAATCTATGAAAAAAGTACGACCCAGTAATATGAGGTACATTCACGATTGTCCTGAAACATCTTAATTTTAGTAATATATGGACAAATCATTGAAAAGCAATTACTAACCCTTCAATCTACTGGAACGTATAAAGGTGTCCGAACGAGTTTTATTAATAATAGCTGGAACATACAAAGTCGGGTTTTTTTTGGTGCATTCAAGCGTTTCTGTTTTAAGGATATACAGGTTCTGGTTCGTCAATGGGTTAGATAGGAAAACGATTTTTGGACTAAATATTTTCTTCATGCAGACTTTGCGGGGTTCCAATTTTTGAGGTAAGGTAATAAATAAAACATAGAACCTTTCAAGCAACAATGGTAAAACCAAAAAGCTATATTCAAGACTTTCTGGCACATAGGCCGCGTGGGCCGTTCCATGAGTTAAATAACATATATGAGATTCTGAACATATGAAAGTGATCAAATTTTTTCATGTGTTAATTGTTGAGATAATATTATTAAATGTAGCGAATGATCCTACAAAATCAATCTTGACTTTAATATTGAGTTTCAGTAAATTTTCATATTTTGCCGAATTTCAACAACTTTACATACCCCATGAATTAAGTGGAAGATCTGAACTAAGGAAAGTATTTAATTAGTCAAATTAACTCAAAAATAAGAAACATATGGACGAAAAATTCTCATTTAGAATATTTGGGAAAAATTTAATACTTCAGCCACCATTTGAACCAAATATAATTCGCACTGAATTTGTTGAATGCACCGATAGAATCAAATGCGCATAGTATTGCTTTGTATGGATCCGTTTACATAGATAAATAACATCTGCTTCTTATCTCAATGGAGTGCTTAGGAGTAATAGTTATACAAGGCACCTCAAATAAGCTTGAATAGATGGCGCTTTAAAACATTAAAAAATGCGGATTGGCAGTATCATTTTATATAAATACTTCATATATGTCAAGTCATGATTTTATCTTCTAAACATTAAATATAAATTATGTCAAAAGAAAGAAAATATGGAAACGAAGCAAACTTAAAATGACAAACAGATCTAATGAAAAACTGATATCAACAATAATCTAAATCATATAGAATTTCATTCTTAATTTTTTCCTAACAATTTTGTTCTTTCTAGTAGTCCCACCCATATATGAAAACGTTTAAAAAATTCAATTTACAACAAAATTTATTGTTAAAATAACTCTACTCCTCTTAAATGGACGGTGGGCTCCATTAGGCATCTTTGCGAATTATTCGCTTATATCTATGAAATTTTTTATGCATATGTATTAAAATATAAATATGTCAAATTTCTCTTAAAAAAACTTTTTAAAACCAACTATTATTTTTTTAAAAAAAATTAACAAATGCATTATTTTTTTAATTTCTAAATATTCCAGGCAGCTCATCTTTTAATTTTTTTATTTTTTTTCATTAAAATCCAATAAAAATTTATTTGGAATGAAACTGTATATGATTCCATAATTCCAATTAAATACTAATTTGTTTCGAAAAATTTTTATGCACACTAATTGAATTTTTATTGGAATTTTATGTGTTTCGGAACTAAAATTTACTTTTAACTGTCAAAAAAACCCTCGAAATTTAAAATTTGTACCATATTTTTTAACATTTAACCGAAATCTATATCTTGCAAATGCTATTTAATTTCTTCAAACATTAAGACACCTGGAACTTTTCTCAGTTATTTGAATATAATTACAATATCAATTTTAGGAAAGAAATTAAAATGTATTTTTTCTCTAGCTTTTGAAATATTCATTTTATTAAACAATATATCTTATAACACTAGATTAGTTGAATATAATCATATATTTTGGTGAGGAACCGATAAAAATAAAGTTTTACGTTTCTGTCACTTTTTACTTATTTCAAATTCCACTGTCCCCTTAACAAAATAACCGGTTGATATACTTTTCACGTCTGCGATAAATTTACAAGCTTCATCTGTATAAAAGAATCGCGTGCGCACTTATTAACCCAAACAATAAAGAAAGTCTACTGAATTCGTGTGTGTATATATATATATATATATAAATAAAAATGAATACAAACTCAATCACAAAAGTAAATATAAAAATTATGTCTCAAATCATAAATTTGCTATTTTTTAAATAAATGAGGCACAAGCATTCTAAAGGATTTAATTAATAATTAATTGTTTAATTTGTAAAAATAAAAATTGCTAGCAAGTAACACCGTCCTTATTACTTTTGTTGTTTTAACTGGTTTTCAGTCCCACTGCCCAAATTTTATAGTACTAAAATGTGCATGCTTTTGAAAGTTGACAACATCATTAATGGCGTATAGTTGCTATGTCATAAGGTAGCACAAAAAATTATTTTCGCGCAACAACATTGCACATTTTTTAAAATACTACGGAAGAATGGTTAGGATTTAGAGAATTGCTGTCAAATGTAATAAAACTATGGGTTTTTTTAATAATAAATTGGTCATAGGTGAATAATGTCAATCTTTCAATAATATTATTGAGTGGATAGATGAAATTAAATAATCTTAATTTTTTTTGGATGAAATGAGGAGTTATGACTTGCAGATATTGAATAAATATCTATTGTTTAAATAAATATCAAAATCTTTTGACAACTTTATAGCTGAATTTAGTGACTGTGAGAAGATCTGTTGAGGAGTTCGGATGATAGGTTATGATATTATGTTGCTTATTAGCTTCTGAATAAAAAAATGTAATTATACTCGAAAGAAAAATAAATCGATATTTTTATTGAATATTTTGAAAAGTAACGCCCTCCAAGCACTTCAGTATTAGTATTTCAAATATCTTTCATGTTTCAATAAAATAATGATCCCCATTATATTGCAGAATTGCAATATTTATTCTAAAGTTGATGGAAATGACTTATAATCCTATGTTATAAACTGGACAACATCCCCATGCATCCTTTGTAAGATTACCTAAATTACAAAATTTGAAATATATTTGAAAACTAAAGAACAAAACTGAAATTTATATCAGTTTTTCTTTCTAGTAGAATGGTGGAATATATTTATTCAAAATCTGAAAATGTTAAGGCTGTCAAAACTGAAAGCAATTATTAAGATTTAGTGTACCTAAAAAGTTACTAAAATTTACTACTTATTTATTTACTACTTATTGTAACCATATTGCAAATTTAATAATTTGCTAAATTATTGTTTCCAATTTTTTCTTGTTTCTGTTTTCTCATTTATTATCGAGATATAAAATACATAACATGTTGAAATACGCTCATACGTTAAAGTGAATTTAAATGAATACGTTAAAGTGAACGATTAGTTAGGACGGTTGGTTCATTTCTGTAAATACATTCTCTTAAGTGTTTATCCTGTAATGCAGCTCCGTGTGCACTTCATTCATAATGTATGAGAAATGACTGGCTTGCTCTCACCACCGATATTTCTCCGTTAATCATCCATGCTGACAGGAACTTCGTGGGCGAACGTCTGGCTGATTCATGCTGTGTTTGTATTTGTATTGGACTGAACACAACTGTGAAAGACGATGATTGTATTATATGGTAACTACATATAGTTCAATATATATGTATGTAATTAAACTTCATCTATTGTGCTTACCTCTTAGAACATTAATCATTTTGACTGCCTGTAGTATAAGTTGAATTCAGACTAAATAATTTTATTTTTAATTTCCATTTTTAGATATCTAAGAATCTTATCTTTTTTTTTTTTTTTTTTTTTTGTAAAAACCTTTTTTGGACAAATAGGAAAATATTTTTGTGCAATGAAGCATCATTGATCTGGTTTCCTTTTGGCTACGGAGGAAATGAAAGAAAGAAAAAAAACATTCAGTTTATTTATTCACTTATAATTATTTTTTCACTCTTTTTTTTTTTTTGAGCAGTGCGATATTCAGTTGTAATGAAAAATTAATGCTTATATATACAATGCAGGAAACTAACTTTTATCCCGTTCTATTGGATTTTACTCATTGTTTCTTCAGAGAACTGAATTTTTTTTATCATCTTAATAAATTATTGGAATACATTTATTGCAATAAACAAATGGTATTATTTTAAATAAGCATACTTAAACATATCACATAAACCTCGCAAAATAAGTAAGCTTAAATAAATTATTTGTGAAATGCAAAATTTGTAAATATATTTCTTATATCAATGTGCGAATTATTATTTGGATTTAGAATGAATTTATTATTTGGATTTCTTGGATTTTATTATTTGGATTTCTTGAGTTTCCTTTTTTATTATTTATGTGTGTAACTTTAAGTATTATAAGTATTTGAAGTAGTATTTGCAGTTAGGAAATTTGAAGTTCCTTTGTTTTTTGAAGCTTTTGAAAATTTTCTTTAACACATGATATAGTATATTCCAGATAAATTTAGTAACTGATGTATGATCCAAATTAAATCTATATTTTAAGTTAAATCTATATCTATGTATGAGAATTTTTTTTAATCTGGGAAGCCTTAAATTCATTATTTCATTAATACTAAATTTCATTAATTTGTTAGGAGGTCTCTATCAATTACTTATGTAAAGTTTTATATATTTAGAGATGAAAATAAACAGAATCAGCCGTAAAATGTGAATTCTTCAGTTTCACAAATTTTTCACTTCTTCACTGACGCCACAGTCCCAGGTGGTTCCTGGACTTCCTCAGAATTCCATGCCGTTTTTTCCTGCCTAAGACTTTCCAGTTTCTAAATTTAATAATTTTCAAGTCTGAACCAAATAGTTCTTTGCAGTGACTAGAAATTTAATAATATTTGGCTCTTTAAATCGTTTGTAAATTACCGAGTTGGTTCTTCTTCTGTGATTAACAAACTTATTTCCTCCAAATTGGCTTTTGAAATTTCTCTTTCATGTATAGCGATATTCTCTTTATGTCTCTCTATCATTGCCCATGTTTTAGTATCGGTGAAAAAAAGTATCTAAGAATTTTGTAAATTTATTTTGTTTTTCAGCTGATGAAATGAGATTTCAAATATTTTGAATTTTTCACTTGAGATGCAAACATTAATAATTCTAAGCATTATCATGACTTATCGGTATTTTATTCACCAATAAAACCTTCATAATTGCAAAAAACATTTGGATAAATTATTGTAAAAATTATTCAACTTTTATAATAATCTGTCCGAAATTCATTAAATAATTATTGTTGATTATAATTTTATAAAATCACAAAATTAACATTTAGGAAATGAAAAAGAAAAGATCTTCTTCCACAGTCATACTCAAACTTATTAGAAATCGCAAGGTGGGAGTAAACAATCAAAATATATTTTTTATTCATACTTTTCCATTTCGCTCTATATATATTTCACTCCTATATGTCTGTCTGCGTGGCTGGTAATTCCAAAACACTTGCAGCTATATGGATGGAATTCGGCATGCGCAATTTATACCCGATTTGTAGATTTCTATCATATTTTGAACAACTTCCATTCAAAGAAAATCAATTGGGCTATTTTCCCGAGTACAAGTGAAATTGAATATATATATATAAATCATAATAAATAGTCAGACAAACCAAATTGAATTTAAAAAAAATGAATAAATTGTCATATAAATAAATTACCCAGGTTTTACATCTAAAGTGTTAATTTTTATCAAAGTTTTAATCAGATCTATCAAAGGATTTTATCAGTCGGTCGGTCTGTGTTTTTGTATGCATATAAAAGCAGTAACAAAAAATGCAATAATTAATTACATGAAGAAACAAATTCATCAAATAGGGAAAATGCGGATTATTTCTTTTTTGTTACATTACCATATCTTCTCTTTAAAGCAGATGGGCCACGATGGCCTGGTAATAAGGTATCGGCTTCGGCACTGGAGAGTTTAAGTTCAAGACAGGATTCCACCGAAGAACCGTCGCTTAAGCGAGACTAATGCCCGTCAAATACGACGGGGCCAAACGTCCTTCCGTTTGTAAGGTGTGGAAGTTTTCAGGGGGCGTGCCAGCTCAAGTATCGTCGTCGTCATCTCACCGGGATTCAAAATTATGAAGTCTGTCACAAAATAGCTCTAGTGTTGCTTTGAAACGGGACGTTAATATAACTAAACTTAACTCTGAAAAAGATTTGATATAAAAAGCACTTGCGTTAGAAAATCTCTTAATAATAGTACTGATTGCTTTGCAAATTTGAAGCATTTGAAAAATATTCAACGGAATGAAAACTGATATATTCAATTTAGGAAACATGAAAGAGGAAAAGATTCATAAAATGCAGACTAGTATTAAAAAAAAAATACCAATTTATGGCGAACTGTCGACGTGTGATAAAGTTGTTTGGACATGCCTGTGGCAATGCATCACGTTCTATTCAGTTTGAACTGCCATGCAAAATCCTTCCACAATTTGAGGCGCATGTACTAAACTTCTCTATTCATGCACCCTCAAGTGAATTTCCCACAATAGCACTAGTTTCTTTGCGTTCTGTGAATTTTTATGCACTTTCTTGGAATGGAAGAGCGAAAAAAAAGGGAGTCCACATTTTGAATAAAAAATGTTTGTTTGTCTTGAATGCTCTGTTTAGTTTGCTTGAAAAACCCGCCAAATAATAGAATGGAACAGACTGCGGTACTGATTCTGCATTCACAATCTGATTTTTAGGTATTCTTTTTTTTTTCATATTCTACTCAAAAAGAAGCCCGATTTTTAGGAAGGCGTCATTCCACTGAGAGCTCCAGTCGTGGCAATGCTTTGTTATGATTCTTTCTTATTCCAGGTGAAAAGGATTTCCACATGGACACTATTCACAAGAGAATAAACATTGCGTCCCTATTTGAAAAGAGCGTTGATAAAAATTGCGCTGAATGCTCAATTTATTTCTTGGAATAGCAAACAATGACATTGCATCTAATTAAATATTAACAAAGAAATAATAACACTCCACAGCTGAAGTTTGTTGATATATTCAACATTTAAACTGATTATTTGAGTTCCGAGTTGGTATTTCTTTCCCAGATATCCGTTGCATTGAAATCTTTTGGGAATCAAATAGGCAGTAGGCGGTTTATTGTTAAGAATTTAATATATTTTGCGCTTCGCAGTATTGCGGTTATATTTAGATTTAGAATTTAAAAAAATACTTTGAATAAATTGAACAAGGCAGTTGTCGAATTTTCATTCGTATATCGTTAATTTTGAAATGCCGTATAGTTATTCATTTTGTAAAGAGCAGCTTTGTTCTTTTCTTAGTGGCTCTTTAAAATATCCAACTTTTTCCAATTGCACAATTTAAAATGTTATTTAACATCGTATTATTAAAAGGGGTTATTAAATTTAATTAATTTTATGAAAGTAACTAATTCTGACGCTAAGTCTAGACGAAAAACATTCTTTTATTTCATTCGCTTTGGTTGACAATATAATATAACATTGCAGTTATGTTTTTGAAAGTATTAAGCACTTGAAAAAAATTTCTATTAATAGATGGTTTAAAATACTTGATTTTTAGTAAAATATTTAAATATATATAATGATTAAGATTTTATTTCTCAATACATAATTTTCCCATACGAAATCCTACATCTTTCTTTCTTCAGTTCTAATTTTGTCGTGATTCGCATTCTGATCAGTGCATTGTTCACTCTTAAGGAAATTTGTAGAATAATTTGCAGATAATTTTTAGCCTTAGCAGTTAATTTTAAGATTAATCTATCAGTTAACTTTTAGTTTGCAGTTAAATTTATCTTCGCTGTCAAAGACAATTACAAAAAAAATCAAACTTTATACGTATAAAAGTAATTCTATTTTTACTTCTATATCTCCAAAATTTGATTTCAAAATTTCGTTTACTATCATTTAAAAAAATAAAGTAACTGTGTGTGGCATATCTTTGTATAAATCGAGAAGTTACATATAATTGCAGTTGTGTTAGCAGCCTCTCAAAAGATTTTTTTTTATAGAAAACGCACTAATAGCTGAATTTTAATTCAATTCACCTATTATGTAGAATTTATATTTTATTGATCCTCAAAAAAGTTAACATAATAATTTTTCTCTTCCGATGAATACAACGAATTTGTGATATTTTAATTTTTAAAAACAAATAGAATGTGGCTTACATCAATATCACTTCAAGCAGTCCACATACAATCCAGTCGATCAAGATACCATCAACTCAACAAAGGAAATTCGGTCAAAAGTCTAATATTTGTACAAAATGTTGTTGCAAATTTATTAATAGGAAGTTAAATTTGCCATTTAGATAGAAGTTGGCAATTAATATTGTTTCAAATTGGCTAAATGTTCTTTAATAGAAAAAATGTTAACCGCAGAAGGTCGTATTTTCAGAAAAATAAGTTAACGTAAAAATTACGTAATATTCTGAATTGTGCACAGTTTTTATTATTGGATATTTTGTGCACTGAAACATATTCAAGGAAAAATATTGCTATAATTGTAACTATTTTTTAATATTTTCGTTCCTTATCCATTTTTCGGAAATAAGAAAGGAAGTAAATCTAACTTGTGATTAAATTCTTTATTCAGCATCGTTTTTGATACCTTCAGAAGATTTAAACGATGACAGTAAGTAACTTTTAGATAAAATACACTACAGACAGAATCTTTTTTCCTAATTTTTATAATATTATAATTATTTTCTGATAATTTCTTTCTATGTTTATCCTGATGAATGTAAACACAAGAAAATAAAACCAAGAACACTAAGAATTTCAAATTCCAGGTTCTTTGAAATACATATTCTAATTTTTAGAACCAAATATTTATCTTTGAGGTTGCATACAGTTGTATACATATACAAGCATAGCATAAAAATTTTTGACTTTCAGCGACGATCTTCCTGTTGCCAAAGATGATTAACGAAGGTGAATTGGTTGAGATAGCAAATGCCATTTATCATACACTAAGAATGAACCAAGAATATGGTAATATATAATCAGGTTATTACCATATAAAACTTAACAATATACATATATATATCCTCCCACAAAAACCTGAATGGCAGCCTATGTTCTTTAATGGCGGTTATACAAAAGTGGTTTCCACATAATTGATGATCGTTAAGTAAATGTATGCTCAGATACATCTGGATAGTTTTCAGAGAACCTCACATGCATTCAAACCCATCTGGGCCAGTGTTTTTAGCGAGCTGGGGACAAGTCTTATTCAATCAATCACACATACCGAAAAGGGGAGGCGTCATTTCGCAGTGATACACACACGTCTTGAGAACTTGCCGTAGTTTCCAGAAACGGGCATTACGAGCCTTTCAGTATTGATAGAGTAAAATACTTTGAGCCAAATTTTCTCACAGTTCCCTTAACAAAGCATTTTTAAGGATCATGTTGCATACAAATCATCGTGTGTTTTCAAGGGCTTTACACATGTTCTGCTCATCATGCACATGGACCATTCAAAAGTAGTCATAACACGTGACTTCATAGAGTTTTGAAGTCATAATTTTGCGGATTATCTATATTTTATGTTTTTTTTTTCTTTATGCTCTAACTTCAATTATTTTTATTCCTTATAAAGGCGCACATATAATAAACAGAATATTTTTTCCTTAGCTTTCATATACGGAAAATAATCACGTAATTAAATATTTATCGAAAAAAATCGGTTTAAATGTAATTACAATAATAAAAAAATATTATGGAAAATTACACAACAAATGCTTTTCAAAATTGTTAATTAGAAACTAAACATCTTGATATAGAAGTATATATTTTAGATTAATATAAAGCATGGTTATTTTAAAAACTATCCTTCTAACATTTAAAACTGAGAGAATCAAAATTATAAGATCATATATCTAAAAACAATTTTATTACCCTGATCTATTGAATATTCTGCAACTAAAGTGGAAATGGCAAATAGCCAGGATACTGTTTTATTAGGTCTAGACGATTTTTATTTCGGATAAAATCTATTTATTCCCTTCTTAAAATGAAAGTCGAGTGCTGAAATTCAGTATTCTAGAGAATTTTTAGAATTCAATAAAATCTTCCTGGTTTCTTTAAGAGCATTGTTGAGTTTAGCATCTGGTACTTTTAAAGGAATTTAAATTCAACTTTCTACTAAACACATGGTACATAAAATTTTAATTCAAATAGAAACATATTCCAGATGGGGTCAAATAACATTACTTTAAGACGTGTATTTTAGAATATAAATAATATTTACGAATAACTCTGTAACTCTTTGCAACAGTTACTGTTTCGAACACCAAAATCCATATGGTTTGGTTGATGTTTATTTGTACATTTCGTTATCAATATTTTATGAATATAATATTTTTTTTTCTTCTTGCTTCTTCAGTACGAATAAATAATATGTGTAGCTTCTTCAGTACGAATAAATAATATGTGTATTGAAAACTGTAAAATTGTAATTCTTCAAAAACCATTTTTGTGTGTGTGGTTCTCGTTTTCCGTTCTTTTCGATTGAAACAAAGCTGATATGAACTAATCGTTTCAGATTAATTAATCATATCGGAATAAAGAAAACTGGTAAATTTCTATTGGTTAAGTTTTAAATTGGGTTAGTAAAAGAGTTTATTTATTCCAGAAAATCCTCAACATATCAGAAAGCAGAATATGCATTCTGATATTATTAAAATTTATGCAGAATTATAAATATCATCAAAAGCTTCAAATTCCTTTTTGCTCATATATTATAGGTATAAATAACAATAAATGTTTAGAAAAGACATCATTTTTTAATCTTACAAAATTAATTAAAATAAGATTATGTACAATACATTTTCATTATGGAAATCATTAATCTTAACAGAAGAAATAAATTTAAATTTAAAGAATTCCTTTTAAAATTATTAATGACTGATTCCTTTTAAAAAAGTTAAATATCTGATGCTAATATTACCTTATTTATAATCGAATAATTTATCTTGTTAATAGATTTTTTTTTCAAAATTAAATGACAGGTATTAATTAAAATAGCTGAAAGTGAGCCTGTTACAAATATTTAAATTAAAATTGCTAGTACTTTTATTATATTTTTACAATAGTTCTTAGAATTTTGATTTTCTCAATTCGTTCCAGTAAAGTGAAAAAAAAATTATAAGACAATAAAGAAGAAGAATTAATTAATTCCTAAAAGCGAGACTTTCTTTAATTAATCTTTAAAACAAAAAGTAACTCAAAAAGTGGCCACCACATGTCCAGAATTACAAATAGCAGTTTAATTTATTAGAAATATTTGCAGTTTTTTTCTTTAGTTTTGACAATAGTGTTGATTTAAGTTTTAAAAGATGAAAAATCCTTTCAAGAAATGCACTCGCAGTTTTCCTTTCTAATTAGAAGCGAATTAAGTAAATAATTCATCGGACAATTTAATTTCGATGAAAACTGTAGAACAAGAAATGAAATAATATTAATTACGAGTTTCTTCATTAAAAAAACATAAGGGCAGCTGTCTTATCTTTAACCTTTAAATGAAAGATTGCACGTCAAAATGTAAGGTATTTAATTTTCTTATGTTTTTGTTAGCTACATAAATTGCACCATGTATTCCTCCTTATTTCCGTGTCTTTGAAATTCGTTTCTTATGCTTTAAATTTTTATTTTGCAATTTTTCGTAGAGGATTTGCTATTGTAATTTTCTATCTTAATCTGTTGTAAGCGAATAATTTGTTTCAATTATTTCTTAATTCCTGCAACAGAATGTTTGCTTAATTAAATCTCTTCATGAAGGAGGAAAATATCATCAAAGATAATGTTTAGTAAGTAGATAATTATACCTAAGGAATAATCTCATTTTTTTATGCTCAGATCTTCTCTAATAGATAATACGCCATCTTGTTTAACAAAATATAATAATTGTCTCGTCTAATTATTTTTTGTCTATGCATTGAATTTCGGAGGAATAATTGATTTTGGCATATATGCTTTAATATTTTTGATACAGCAGAAATTAAAATCTGTATATCGTTTATTTATTAGTTCTAATGCATTTTTTTACCCATTTAGCACTAACCTGCGCTTTTGTACCTAAGCCGTAACTGAAGAAGGGAGTCAAAATGACTCCGCGTTGTTCATTAGCTCTGCTTATTACGTGGTATTTTGCCCTTCAATACAATCATTACCTCAGTACCTTCAAGTTGTTTCTTCATTAGTATGTCTGCAAAAGTCAAAGTATGAACACGTGCGTATAACCGAGTTATATTTTTTCGAAGTTTTGGTTATTATTTATGAAGTCATTGACACCATGCCTCTGAAACTGATTTAATTTGAAAAATATAAAAATAACAAGTAAATAATAAGTAAAATAATAAGTATTTTTCAATAATATTTTAAAATACTGCATTCTTCATTTTTGTTTTTTAAATTCCAATAATTATTAACATTACTGCAATTCCGTAATACCTAGGCAAAATAAATATGCATTACAAGATTGTTTAAGTTTTTCTCATAACATCTTACCAACATTTAATTTTAAAGCATTTAACATTTTTAATATTATTTTTTATATTTTTGGTAACTACCAGATTTCCAGAATGTATTGTGTTTTTAAAATAATTCTATTGACCCTTAGAAAATACGAAAAAGAAAAATAACATGGAGTCAATTTGACTCCATGTCTCTGACCGCATGAGTAAATTCATGTTTCTAATTACGGATTAAAAATCTAGTATCACATTATTTACAGTCGTGATTAATATTATGCTATTCGAAAACATGATATCTTAAACTTTATATAGATTCTAATTTCAATCATCGATATTTAAACTGCAATATCGTCTATCATCGATATTTAAAATTGCAATAATAGTAGAGATTTATTTATATAAGAAAATCCATCTTGTGATGTTGTGTTGAAAACATTAAAATCCATCTTGTGATATCCATATGTGATGTTGAGAACATTAAAATATTATTTTTTTAATCAAAATTTGGAGATCAGGCATAGCGGCTAGTGTTTCCCTATATCTGACTTGAGTCATTACTTGGGAATGGAAATACGAAATTTAGTGCTTTTAGACTGGTTAAAAACGATGTTATTATTATTATTATTATTTACTATCTTAGGTTTTCGTAGTCTGAATGAAAATAAGATTAAGATATGTTGCATAGAATATGTTCAATACGTTGCATAGAACATGTTCAATATGTTGCATAGAATAGCTGCTGGAAGTACAATTATTGTACACATTTCAAAGATAAGATGCCGAATCACATTTTATTTAATTACTAGAAAATCGTAGAAACCTTTGTATGATCATTTGCCATTTTATTATTTTTCAAACGACTCAGTAGAGAATATAACAATATCAACAACAGTCTATGATGAACCAAAAATTGCAATGTATTCTCCGATTCCCAGAGTTCTGCATCAGCATTTACTGAAATGTAAACTAATCATAAAATTGTCATTTGATATGTGATATATATTCGTGTACTCACACACCAAGACACACAGACGCAAACAAACACACCCATGCAGATATACCCCCCCATATATATATATATATATATATATATATATATACTGTCAACATGCAAAAGTTTATTATTTACTTTTATTTACTTGTTAATAATGTATTGCTGCATGCTTAAAATATCTAAAAAAATATTTTAAACTTTTAAATATTTTTTTTAATTTGGTTAGATTTTTAGAATTTTTTTTTGATAAATAGAATATTTTTATTCTGAAATTCCGCTTAATATTTTATAGGTATGCTATATTTTATATTGCCTTATATGTCTTTCACCTTGTTTAATTTGTTTTTACATTAACATTTTTTGAAATTACTTTTTATTTTATTTTAACCTTGGAACATATTTCCTTGATAATGTTGGAAATTAAAACCAGTGATTAAGTCTGAATAGATTCTGTTATATCTACTTGGTTTGCATTGCCTCTAGACTATCGCATTTTGTTCTGGAATTTATTTATTCACTGTTACTGGCTGAACTTTTTATATAGATATATATAACAGCTCATCGATATTTTAACTTTGATGTCCTTTAATCATAATTAATGTAATACAATATGTAATTAATAAATTACATAAATTACTTCACTTTACATATTATTTGACTTTATTACAAACCATAGTACATTATGTATTCATATATAGAATTAAATATCATGTACAGAGTCATTTCTTATACCGGGATAGCCTGGTTGGTAGAGCGTTTGATTCGCATCCTTTGGGCTATGAGTTCGATTTCCGCCGTCCAAAGTCGCTCTGTGTATGTGGTGGCTGGTGCACATATAAATGTATAATGAGGTGATCGTTCTCCGATTCAAGTCTAAATGACGATCTGTGCATGAATAAATTCCGCCCCCTGGAAATGACTCTTATACATGAGCAGCTAAGATGTACTCTTGATCCTAAATGCAACCATTAATGGAACGGGTTTGTATATGATAACTGTCATAGCAAAGAACAACAGATATTTCATGAAATGTCTTGTTCTATTTATGTATGAAATGCAATAATAAATGGAATAATTTAATAATTAATTTAATTGTATAAAAGAACCTAGAAAGTTTCTTTAGCGCAGTCATTCTTTTCTTTTATTCAAAGCTCGCTCTTTGCTATTAAGTATTTAGCAAATAGTTTTTTATGTAGCAGAATGATTGTGGTAAAATTTATTTTCACAAATATTACTTTTCCAAAAACTGAAGTCTAATTTCGAAAGATCTCTTACTAATTTACAGAAAGAACAACTTTTTTGTTTATTTTTTCCATCCTAAATAATACTTATTCTTCATAAAAAAGCTACATTCTAAACTTTTTCATGGTTTGAAATTCTTTTGAGAAGTACATTTCAAAATTCTTGACTAATATGTTTAAAGGAAACCACCAATTTATTTTCTGGAATTGAGCATTTCTTTTAAAACGAGATTCAAGTTGTTTCCTTTAAGATAAGCTCTCAGAATTTATATTAACAAATTCAGACTGTTTTACCTCATTGGTCTGGGTGAAATATTCCATGAAGCTAAACAAACAACCCATTTTAGAGTGCACAAATATTTATCTTTAACCGATCTCAAAACACAATCTCAAACATTAGTGAATTAAATGCCAATACTTACACAGAATTTGTTTTTATAGCTTCCATCCCCAATAAGAAGGTCAATCGAAATGCTTAAAAAAAAAGAAGAAGAAAAGGAAAACTGCCGAAGAAGGCGATCCTAATAATAATAAAATGGTAGAAATGAGAAGTCCAATTTCCTGAAGTGGTTTTCTTCGAAGATATTGAATCTTGCTGCTTGCTCTACAAGAATTTTCTACAGCTGATGTTTACTGAAGTCACAGTTTTCGAAATCTTTTTGTGGCAAAGTAGAGTAGATTCCAGTATGCAGTTAAGGCTTACGAAAACAGGAAGACGATATTTAGAGCTAAAAGGGATTGAGATGTGATATATATTTTTCTGTTTCTTTTCTGGATAGTTTTCTACAGACATTTGCTGAAATAAGAAGACTTCTGTGAGAAAGATGTTCAATGTTTGCTCTTTTAATAAAACTCATTTGCTCTTTGACTTGTAATAGCGAGAATTTAAAAACCTAATTGAAAAACATTATCGAAATACCAGTAAAAGATTTAGATCCTAAAACATTTATTTAATTTTGTTAAAGTTTTATTATCGAAAGTTTTCAATTTTGCATATTAAAGGCGATTAATAAATAATTTTGAACAACTGGATAATATTCCGGACTACTTAAGTTGGTAATATCATGCATTTTTCATCTTTCTTTGCCATCAGCATGACGTTGACAACATTGCACTTTGAAACAAATATTTTAAATTTCCTGAAACAATATTCATTTATTAATAATTAGAAGGAGAACGATTATTCTTAATTGCGATGGTTTTTTTAGTTATACTAATAAGAGACCTTTAAAATCAATACAAGGAATAAGATTCACTTTTAATCTCGGATAGACAGGTGCATTCTAAAAAATTTGTAATCTTGTTCTGAAATGTAACGTGATATGCCAACCGGATGGACTATAAAGCATTGTCACCAGCGTTGCAGATTCAGGTAAACTATTTTAAACTGTTCAAAATTAAATAGCTAAGACTATTCAAATCAATGCAAATTTTAAAATGATTTTCATAATGATGAAATTTCCTACTACGTATGGAGAAAACAAAACTGTTTATAAATTAAGTTATCGCGAATTAAATCGACTTTGCCGAAAAAATATCCATAACTTGCAAAAGTCCGCAGTTTTTCAAAATGGTTCTCCAATCCATGTGCCATCACTTTGAAACGAATGTGATAGCGAATGATAAAATTTTTTAACATGAATGTGCAACAGGACTTGAGCGATCAAAAAATAAAGGACAGATGAATTCATTAATTTCAATCTGTATTAATGAACAACAATTCCATATTAGCGTAACCTCTTAGCGTTTCATCAGAAATATACAATCATGCATTCATATGTAAGTTCTGACTTACATAAGTAATTTCTGTGAAACTTTTTTCGAAACTCTGTTCCAAATTTTATATCGTCTATAGAATGACACTACATTTGAATTTAAATTTGTTGCTGTTCTTGTAAAAGTACTATTATTTCTAGTCTATGCAGCGCATATTAAATTATATGTTTGTAATGCATTTCTTCATATCATAACAATTCTTATTTGTATATGAAATAGAATATCACGTGTTTCAGTTATACCATCTTTATACGTATTTTTATAAACAAGATATACGGTACTTCACAAAAAAGTATGGTCTTCTTAAAGTAAAAGTTCCGTATAACGACTGTCTGCTCCATTTGCTATTCCCTCAAGATATCAGATCTCAAAGATTTCTTCAAGCAGAATGAGTGCCTTGCTTTCTCTTCGAACTTATTTGCATACATTTTACATTCTAAAACTACAGAAATGAAATTTCGCTGCAGTTTTCCATTTCTGCTTTCGAAAAATATATGGTTACTTTCTGTTTTAGAGGCAAGTTTGGGGCGAATAATTTAAAAGTGTATTCTCTGGATTATATCATTTATTACTACGACTGGTGGAAGTATTGCTTTGCAAATACAATATTTTGAAATGATATAAGTTTTAAAATAATAATCCTATTATTTTTTTAAAAGTATAGTATATTCAAGGAAATATTTAAAGAATAAAAAAATATATATATGAATATGAGGATAAACGTTCTCTATTTTCAAATGATAGATTTTAAATCCTAGAAAGTTACAAATCTTTTGTTCAAGCATCAATTTAAAATTTTAGTATTTGAATCACAAAAAAAACGTTTTGTTAAAATTGTCCTATTATCAACAATAAAATCCACGTTTCTTATTTTGGTTTACAAATATTTAATAGAAATTATAAATAACAATATGAAATACTCTATGTGGATATCGAAGAAATACAATCTATAATTGTATTATGAAATGCAAACTTTCAATACAAATTCTGATTTATGATGTGAATTTCCCTTTTCATAATATATACTCTTCATATTTAATTTTAGAATTTTATAAATGGTTCATCCTTTTTCATTCTTTTGCTATTTATTGTCTATTTAGAAGATATTACAACGTACATGAAGCATGCATATAATATATATTTATATATATTCATATAGTGCAGAATAACATCATTTCGACAAATTATGCAAGGTCCCTCTACAACAGATAAATCACCTCCCACTTAAATTTCTGAAGAGCGACAACTACAGGCATGTATTAGATGTTTAACTAAGTATTAGGATTCATATCTAGGCGCATTAAAGAAGCTATACATTACAGAAAGAGCCCATTTAAAAAGTCATTTTGTAAACAATAAAGTGCAATCCTTCTTATGTCAAATATAATAAAAATAAGACAAATAACGAATTTATAGAGCGTCATCAATTCCATGTGAAAATATACTTGCGTGTAATAATTCTTAGAAACGAACGTGTATGTTTTGTTTGGATTCGGAACTTTGGAAGGATTATGTAAACATAATGCTTTTGCTACAACTCCTGTATATCGATTATTGTAGCTGACGGAAAAGAATTTAACAAGAAGAATAAATGCGCCTTTAATACGCATTACGGGACGTCACATTTTTGGAAATGACCGTCAAACATATATTTATGCGTTCTCTTTGTAAAAATAATATGCGTAAAGCCTCTTAACATACTAAGTATAATGATTTTTTAAAACGTTTAAAAATATTTTATATATCATATATCATTTTCGTAATGAAAAAGCTAATGTGGGAATTTGCAGATACATCTAATCTCATTTCATTATACACAGTCATTCTATTAAAAATAATACGTCTTTTATATTAAAAAAATGAGTATAAGAAAAAAATAATCGGAATGATGAAAACTGAATGAGAAACATCGTATTCAGCTTTTATACTTATAAATCCATCTGTTGCTGCCAATGTTTTAAGGTTAATAAACAAGGCAGCTACAGCCACAAACAGTTACATTTGCAAATATTAATATGCTTAACTTAAGAAATACTAAAAAGTAATAAATATTTTTAAATTGTTCATTAATTAAAAAATAAAAACCATAAATTACAAAATGAGAAAAGTTGTGAATTTTATTTCTCTATATTGCGAAAGTCCATCTGGTGTGTGCATAGAATAAGAATTTTAGTAAGGTCGATAACCTATGCTAACTTTTTATCCCCCCCCCATAATATAAAACAGAGTAGAAAGATACAGTGGAAGCCTATACCAAGTCTGTGTTGATAGAAATTTATATGAAATACGAAAATAGAAAATTGTTATTAAACAACAATATTAATATAATACCATTTTCAGTGTAGCAATGAAGTTTTGTTCTACGATCAACATTCCATGAAAGAAGTCAAGTCAGTACTTGTCTGAGTACCTATGCTTGCATAGTCTTCATGGCAATTTATGAAATTTCTCAAAGATTTCGGGGATCTAAGTTCCTAATACGATTATCTATAAAATTCTATCATTCCCCAGACCCTCAACTTTTGTCGCTGAAAATTCTATAAGAGATAGCCAAGTTTAGCCACGGAGAAGTTAGAGATCATCGATTTAGTATCCGTTAAAAATATCCGTATATCTATCTAATGGTAATAATTTTGTTAGAAAGAGTTATGACAACTTAGTAATAATAAGTTAAAAATCAATGAAAAACAGAGCAAAATAAAATTTCCGTATATCAAATAGAATATTGTAAATATATACTTAATATTTATTCCAAGAATCAGAAAATAATAAGGCATATTAACTCTATTAAATCAAATCAAAGCTAGGAAATAAGATATTATTACCACACTAGCAAAATTTATATATTATTAGTTTTATTGCATAAAGCTGTTGCACAAGAAAACGACCATACTGATGATGCCTGTGAGTATATTGAATTTCACAGTCGCTAATGAATGATTCTTATCTTGAATTACAGTAATTTTCATGATTAAAATAAACTCGTAGAGACTTTCTAATAAATAAGGTAGCAGGGAAACTTTTATGACCATCCGAATTAGGGCGGTTCACTATTTTAATACCAGAAGCTCGTAAGAACTCAGTTATCTGTTTCTTTATGGGTATAAAAGAAGATTTTACGTTCTTCTAATCAGCCGCTTTTGTGCTTGCGCGAGGCATTTATTTATTTATTTTTTTCTTACGGCCGGAAAGAATAATTCGATTCTTTCATCATCCTGAGGATGTGTTTTTTTGATTTTATAATATTTTCATTCTTTCAGCATGCTTCATTGTTATTATTAGTTATGCTATAACAAAGTAACAATAAGCATCCTAATTATCATAGACATTGTTTATTAAGTTTATCCGTATTCTGGATTACGTAAGTTTTTTTTTTTTTTCTTTTTGTGAGTCTTTGAGAATTATTTTGTATGAAAATATATTTGAATGGAACGTTTTTTATATGAGTGGAAATATAATTTACTTTGTTTTTAAGGTTAATAGCTAGATTTCTAACGTTTTTTTTTCAATTTACATAGCAATTTGATAATGATATAATTTTAATAATGAAAGATTATTTTTATATTTCATTCAGTAACAATTTTTTTTTGCTTCCTGAAATGAAATTTAATTAAGTTTGTTAATTAGATTGATGGCATAAAAATAATTCCGAAATTTTTTCAAATATATCATTTTATTTTTCATTGATGAATATAATTTTTGCTGTTATTTTATGTAAATTAATACCTAAAATTTACAAGATTAAAATAAGGGATACACATTAATTGGATTATTTACTTAAACAACGGATGCTAGGTGAATATTTATGAAGAATAAAGAATATTTATACACATATTTAAAAAAAAAACTAATTTAAGCAAATATGTTTTAAAGGGCATTTTCTTCTTTTCCTGTCAAAATAATAAAACAGTAACTGACGCTCTAAATTTATTTCTTTTAATCAATCTGAACGATGACTAAATATATGTTAGAATTTAATAACATTTATTTGTTCAAAAATTAAATCTAAAGTGAATGCGTTTGTAACGATTGCAATGACATTGGGACCTTTAAAAAGAAAAAAAGAATAAAGCCATACTATATTATAAATCACGTATTACAGAAATTCAGCATTCAGAATAATTATTATTGCAACGATTTTTCTAGCCTGCAACTCTTGAGAACCAGTGAAGCATTGATTGATTTTATTGGCATTTTTCAAATGCTCAGATCTCGCTAATTCATCAATAACGATTTTAAGGTAGCTAATAAAGATTTTTTTTACATACATCTATTAAAATAGAATTGAAAGAAATAAAATAATGAGCATTTCTTGATTTTAAAAAGTAAAATTATAATAATAATTTGATTTCAATGATACTGATGAGCATATATTTTCAATGATGAGCATATATTTCATTGAAAGAATACTAATCTCATTGAAGCATCGTGTTTTAAAACTAACAAAATTTAAAATTTATGTTTGGAGCAAAGTAATACAAAATGTGTATCTGTTTGATAGAACATAATCTGATTATGAAAGAAAAGAATTTTAATAAAATATTTATAACACATACCATATTCTTTTATGTATTAATGACATCTTTAAAAAGCAAGGTCGTTGTTTACTAATTTATGATTAGCTAAACAGTATTGAGGAATTTTAGTAGCATGTGATAAAATTGCGTTAATTCCCTCATTTTTACTCGATTTATTTCTTAGTCATTTTAAGAATTTCTAAAATAACATTAATACATTGTAAGTATTTTTATAAAATTTTAAAGTAAGTGCATTTTATAAAAAAAATAAATGGTAATGATAATGTAATGCTGTGCAAATATGAAGTATAAAACGGACATTTCAAAAAGAAAGTTCCTTTAAATCATTTTTAACTAAACAATTGCCGCAAATCATCTATTCCTTTGCAAAAGAATATTTTAAAAGCACATTTCCCTTTAAAGCACTTTCATTTCAATGAAACATTTATTTTCGGGACCTTGATATGAAGAATTTTTGTACAAGTCTATCAGTAAGTAGGGAAAGGAGAAGACTTCATGGTTGCAACTTGCACATTTGAAGAACTCCAAAGCAATTTACGTTCACATTATCACAATCACAAACTGACTACTCCCAACCGCCGGAAGACACATGGAAAAACTTGAATGAATGGATTGCCGCAACAGCAACACTGGCAGGAACTGTGGTTGTGTCCTTAGGGCCGTCGCCGGCCACGGCACAGCCCTTCCCTAAGAAAGTATACCCAGTCATTGGTGGGAGGAGCCAGACACCCTTCTTTCCGAGTACCCACAAGGATGGTGAGAATCAACAGCCATACCGGAAGCTTCTCATCCTCAATTACGGGATTCTCCCCTTATGTTCCATTTATGGTCATATTAATGTAAATCACATTGATTCATTTAAAAAGAAACCTACTGAATTATAAATAATACGTTCTTATATCCACTATCAGAATTTAAATTATATGCAAATTCATATTATACATGTTTTCACATATTTAATCTACTCTCATGGAATTCAAAATTTAGAGAATATCTATTTCTTTTAATTATCAAATATTTTCAGTATTAAATAGATTTAAATTGTTGATATTTCTATTATATGGTCGTTATTTTAAAGATGATAATGGAACAAAGGTACATTTATTTTTTTTCTCTTTATTAATTGTATATCTCAGATTCCCTTAAAATTCTATAGCTACTACTACACTCAATATATACTATTTCTTTTAAAAATAAACTTTCTTTATTATTATTCCTACTATTACAAGTAAAGTAAGACTATAATGAAACAAAGAAATATACTTTTAAAAAGACCATATGATCCACTTAAGCATTACTGTGTCTCCGAATCTTTTAAAACTTAATAACTACTACAAAGAGCCTATTTCTTTGCCAAATATTCTGTTAAAAGCGTATTTCCTTTTAAAGCACTTACATTCCGATGCAACACTCACCTTTAAGATGTTTGTATAAAGAATTTGTGAGCAAGACTCTAGCAAATCGGGAAAGGTGAATATTTTATGGCTACAACTAGCACATTTGAAGGGCATCATAAACAATTTATTGAAACCCAGAGCTTTTCCCGGAAATAGAACATTGATTTTGAAAGACTTTGTGCTTCTCAATACTAATCTGATTTATTTCTGCTGCAGGAGTTTTTCGACATCCAATTTCGCAATATTGATCCTTAGGCAACCATAAATGGAACACACTCATCGAGTGGATGTGCCGGTGTTGATGTAATTGCGACACTCCATTTTGAGAGACAACAAATTTATGACGGATGTATAAAGGAAAAAAAAGGTTTTTGAAAAGTTGAGCCCATTCTTAAAAGTCATTGCTGCTATTCTGCCACTTCCACTGCCTAATTCTCTTTTACTGAGCTGCAACTGTTTGAGATGTTCTACTATTGACCCAGTACTACTGACAATTCTTGCAAATACCCCACTAAATTGACATAATAATTGTTAGAATCATTTGCGGAGAAATTTTCACGTGGTAAACCTTTATGTTTTTTACAATATGCGAGATTTAAAAAAAAATATCTTCTCTGAAATATATGACAATTACCAGTATAAATGGTATCATTATGTAAATTTATTCAAAAATTTCAATAAAACAAATTCTGAAAGAACATAGATATTAGTTGTTGGAAAAGCGTTAATTTCCAATTGAATTTTCACGTGAATTTTGATAACATGTTGAAATTACTTTTATGGTATTATCAGTTTTCTGCTATTTACTTACACTTTTTTTAAAAATTTTTAAACATTTAAATTCAAAATTCGACATAATTCTGCGATGAGGTACTATTTTTGAATTCTGAGATTACTTTTGCAGTGTTCTTAGTCGTAAGCGTTCAAATACAAAATAAGGCTAATAGAGCCAACAAAACAGAGTCATGCATTGCATTTGCTAAAGATGCTTGCAATAATATTAGTAACTGTTAAATCATATATGGTGCTTTTGATAGTTTTTTACTTATTGCGTAACTGCTTGCTATTATACCACGTTGTACATCAGAACCAAACCAAAACCAAATAATAATCTCTAACAGTATGAAGATTGCAATAGTAAATTTAAGTATTTCTACATTCTAAGCTAAAATCTCTTAATTGACTGACCCAGTTACACTATGTACTGAAAATTGCTCTACAGCAACTAATATTTCTACGACCCAATGTTTTTGAGTTTAAAAAAATTGCTTAAAATTATTCAATAACCATTTTCGTGTAATGAATTTTGTTCAACTAGATCTAATGTCACTGGTAGACCATTAAGTATGTCTGATTATCATTATATATGAATATAATATCCAAACATAATACATCAAACAAAACCACTAGAGAAATATAAAACACAAAAGCGAGAAAAAAATGTCATTTCCACCTCAAATTCATTGCTCTTAAAGTGTTCATAGTTTTAAAATTACGTTTCCTTGTGTTCTCTAATTTGTTACATGACGTATTTTCGATTGCATGTATTAGTAATAAATAAATATGACTATTATAGTCATATAAATATAATATGACTATTATATTTATATGACTATATAAATAAATATGACTTTATATTGCCAGAAAATTCAATGGCTTGATATTTAAATATCTCATTGTCGATGCTATTTAAAAGTTTTATGCTTTTTTTCTTTTCATTAAAACAGCACCAAGTAAAAATGAGTCCAAGTACGTTAAAAACTTTCAATCTTGCACTGCAAACTACACCAAATATCATATTGATTGTTTTTAATAACATTTCTTCAATTTTTTATGCATTTTTGCCTATTTTTGTCTAGCGACGTGTTCACAAAATATTATTCAACTATGTAATTTAAAGGGAAGACAGATTTTTTTTTTAAAAAATAAAGGCATAGGGTTGAATTTTATTGCTCCTATAGATTTTTTTAATAATTATTGTTAACGCAAAAATTTGATCGATTGTTAAATTTTATACTCTCTTTACATTTAGTTTTTAATCTACTGAAATAGGAACTTTTATGATTTTCAAAATATTAGCTCAACTCAATAATCTTCTGAATTTCATTTCACTTTTATTAATAAAATAAATTGCATTATTTTGAATTTTTCAATATTCGCTCATACAAAATAACAATGATTACTTGGACTGCAGCATTCTTTATTACTTTAACATTGTGAAAAAACTGGAATAAATTAACAAGGCATAATATCAAAGAATCAGCAATTAATTAATTATACTAATTAAAAGGCAAGGATGTGAAAAAAATTATCAATACATATCATGCAACACTTAATAAAATTCCTTACGCTTTAATAAGTTAGGCTATCTAACTGAACATGAGCGTTGGTAAGTAAATTCCGAGGAAATCTTTGATCTTAAAACAGAAATCTTTTCTGTTCCATTAATTTTGGATAATAAGGTACATATCTTAAGGGTTTTCTGTAATTTGATTTTCTGTAGAATTAATTCTGAAAATTATTCATTTCGGACATCTTCTTCCTACTGTAAGTTATTTACTATTTTCAATATATATATATATATATGCAAAATCAATTAAATTATCTAATTACTTTCTCGTTATTACAAAGATAGTACTTCAAATTGAAGATTAAAAATAAATTTAAAAATAATTTTATTCTTGACTTGAAGGAAGATATGCATTTCATTTCTACTTGGATTTCAGGAAGTATTGATTTTATTTAATTCATTTTGGCGCATCAATGAACTAGAAAGCTCATTTCCTCATAAAATGCTTGGCAATAAATTTGACACATTAATGTCGTTTTATTTTAAAGATACCGAAACAGATAATAATTAGATTCAAAAATATTATTCAATTTCATTCGTGTTTCAATTCACCTTATCTAAATAGCTGTAAATTATCTCGTGTAACTACCTTCAAAATAAAACACCAGAAGTATTGTTATTTATATAACAGTTAGAAACATTTTTTGCCTTCTTAAAAAATTGGAAACTTATGTGTTGGTTTACATGTTTTTATTTCACTTGAATATATTTTTATTGCTAATTTTTTTTATTTTTATGTGGAGGTTGCAAAGCATAAGATTCCGAATTTTTAGGTAGATCACAGTACATGAAGCAGTTTAAACGTGATTTTCTTTTTCAGTGTATCAATAATATGAATGGTTTGGAATAAAGGAAAAAGAATGGGAAATATCTTCGTTTATGTTTAATTGAATCTTTTAATTGTTAGGCTTTGTTGGGTTCGCAATATCCAGAGAGCTACAAAAACGGATTGAGTTTTATCATTTTTAATAAATTTTATCATAAAGTTTTTCCTTAGCATACGAAAGGAAAATAATTACATTAATGTGAATCTACGAACTACGTATTGACGTACCAAATGTTACGTCAATACTGTCAGATTTTGTAATACTTATTTCCTGCCATTGTTAGAAAGAACGAAAGACAAGAATTCTTAATGAATGCTGAATAAAACGCTTAGTAATGACCTCCGTTCTTGACGACGAATTAAGCTACAAAAATGAAAGTCCTGGAAAATGCAAGAATTATGGACATAACTCAATAAAAGCTGAGTTATGGAGGTTTAGCTGGAAAATTTCATGTAGCATCACATCCTTTCAGGAAATTCTATATAATATCTGGATGTTGAATCCAATCAGTTCATTCTCTCTACGATAACCATCGAGCTCTAGTTTTGTTTTCGATGAAAGACGTCACTGTTTTCTATTTAGCGATTTACTGTCAGATTGTATTGCTAGTTCCTATTTAGCTATTTAATGTCTGCTATTTGTGTAAAATTTAGATGTAATTTTTCTACCTATAATCCTTGTTTAATGGAATATTCATGGAATAAATTTTACGTCTATAGTTTTAATAATAATTATCGTTTCCATTATGCAAAACAATACTCCATCGACATCGTGATACTGAATGTCGTTTTCCATTATCCAGCATGTCTACTTTCTGTCGCCTTACACCAACTGAACAGTTGATGTTACTATATTTGAAGAAAAAAAAAGAAAACGTTTAATTTTTAGACAAAATTTATATTTATTTTTTAATTTATGTGTAAATATTATTTGTTTTCTGAATAATTTAAAAAAAAAAAAAAAAAGACATATTGTAAAAAATTATACGTAATATTTTAAGTGACTTTTTTTCGGTTGGAAATGCAGTATTTTTATAATGAATACGTTACCTTACTCTCACACAACATCGATATGAAAAAGTTAAGGAAATTTATTTCTTAATTTTAAAGGCAGAAATAAATCAACTAAAAGAACAATTAGTACAAAAAATGAAAAAAAAATTTGGTGTTTATTTTCCAAATTTTTCTGTAATGAAAGCTGTTAGAAATATTTAGATTAAATTTAAATTCAGAAAAGGGGATGCAAAATCTAGCAAAAATAAAACTAATGCAGAAGCTAAGCTCATAAAAAAAATCATACGGAAATACAGGGTAATAGTTACACCACTGAGATTTGCATTAATCATCTTTTTCAAAATACGGCGGAGACCCGAATTTTCTACAAACTTTGAGAATCCCCAAGGAATCATGTGCCTCAAGCTGGATAGAAACTTTCTCTTCTCTATATTTACACTCGAAAATCTTTTTATACTGTAATGGAACATTTTAACATGGTCGTCGAAGCAAATGTTGAAAAATTTCAGTTTAAAATGTAAGGGAGGATTTCTTTGGCTTAAAGAAACTGCAGAAATTAATATTAATGTGCAGTAGTAGTGAGAATTCGGAGATTAAGAATTTATACTATTCTTAAATATGTATTTTGCTAAGTGTATGAAGATGCTAAATGCAATATGTCTGACAAAAGAAAATTTATGTATTATTGTATTTCTTTTTTTATAATTGGAATTAGAAAGGAATGTTTTAAAGAGATTTTTACGATAAAAGAATGAAATATTTGTACAAGACTATTTTTTTTTATCTACTAACATATTCATTATGTATTTTGATAATTTTCGTTCCAATTTCTGAAATGAATTTTGCCTTCATTGAGTGTTTATAAAAAAAAAATGAAAAACGATTAAAATAATGACTAATAATTTTAAAATAGAGTTAAAATTTATAAAAGTAATTATATTTATAAAAGTATTTACTTCCTTTTTTTTGTTTCTTTATTAAGGCAATTTTGTATGAAAAAGAAATTATTAATTCATTAATAAAATAAAGAAAACTTAAAATAATGAAAACTTATAAATCAACTAAAAAATGAAAAATAGTTATAAAATATATGACATTTCACGACCTTTTAAAATTAATTGCCTTATTTCTCGTTCAGCAGCTAGTACTGCTTTTATAGAAAATTATTTGTAGAAAACATTTGATATTTTAATTTTTATCTTAACTACTCTATTTTCCTTATAATTAATTTCTAAATGATGTAAATAAATACATTTTAAGTTATTTTAGGGAATAAATGTATTTCTGAAAAAAAAGTATCGAGTTTCAATGTTTATATAAACTCTAGTGCTATTAATCATATTAATAAAATAATCCTGAATCATCAGCATTTTATTCACAGAAAGGTCCAGTCTCTTGTAAATAAAATTAATTTTCTCAAATAAAATCATGTGTACTATTAAATTATAGGAAGCATTAAATTTTTTATTTGTTTGTTAATTGTGTATATAAACTTTCCTATGGGAATCAAGTCCCAAGATATCATTAAGCTGTAACAATTCTGAATAATCTATTTCAAATAGAATCTAGGTAATCTGGATAATTTATTTCAAATTGAGTCTGAGTAATCTACATAATCTATTTAAAATTTAACATTGCCATTCACAGTATTGTAATTTCAATTTCTAATTCCACTTGAAAGGTACAGATACAATATGCAGCTTTTTTTATATTCAATTTTTAATGATGGAAAAAGTTCACATGATTGGGTATTTGACCAAATAATGAAAACGACATGAATTTCATAGTAACAATAAAATGTATTATTAAAAATTATGCAAAAAATATTTTTAAACAATTATCAAAATTAAAAAAAACATTCTTAAAATTGGTATATTTTAAAAATAAACTTTATAAATTGTAAAGTGATACAAACATTTGTTTACAAACAAGTGTTTGTGCAATAATACTTTTGGGATTACTCTCGGCAAATCATCAAAATCTTGAGTATTTTTAATTTATTCAAATGTCAGATTAATCTTTCCTTATCTCCATTTCCACTCCAAAATAATTTATAACTATCTAGTATCTCTAAGTGAAACAATCTGAACTATAGACTCATACACATATACATCCTCTTTTATTATTAATACAGATAAAAATCATTTTACAAGATTCTGGAAAAATTTGAAAATAGACAAAACTGAGAAAAAAATTGCTCAAAATTGGTATGTTTTAATAATTAACATTTTAAATACCTAAATGTTACAAAAACCAATTTTCTGCAGTAAGACTTTTAGGATTAATCTCGGAAAATCATCAAAATCTTAACTAATTTTAATTTATTAAAATGTTAAAGTAATCGCTCCTTATCTTGATTTTCTCCCCAAGATACTTCATACCAATCTTATAGCTAGCTTGAAGTAATACAGTCTGACCTATAGACTCATATACATACGTATATTTCTATTTCATTATTAGTAGAGATAAAAGATTCTACAAGATTCTAGCTGAAAACAGAAGGAAAAAAAAAAGATATTTAAGATTCACAACGCAAGAATGAGAGTCATTATCTCACCCATACATTCCAGCGTGGAATTTTTACCTTGCGTTAAAATAAGCTTCTCATGGCCTGAATACAGTATATCCCTAAATATTCAGCTGTTCTTGTGGTTTAATTAATAACTATTCTCAGACTACCCGACGAATTTTCTACGAAACCCAGACTACATGATAATGGCTTTTAGCAGCGTTCTGAGAAGTTCTTCAAGCGTGGTTTCTATTAAGTGCGGGTAGTCTATTCAAAAAATGTATTTTACTTGGTTGAGCTATAACCAACATCTCTTCAACTACTCATGAAACAGAATTTGAGCATTAGATGTGTTATGACTTTCGGCTTTTAATAAGAAATGAAGAATGTTTTGATATTTTTGAAATTTCGTTAATGAAAGCATAATTTTTAAATTGTTATTTCATAATTTAAAAATAAATAAATTTTGAGACATAAAACACTTTTCATAATGGGTTGAAGAATGATAAATCTTAATTAGTTTTCTGACCATTTAAGAAGCATTTGGAAAATCACTAACAAGGTATAGATATGTTTTGCATTATTGCGATTTTTGCTCCCTGTATAGCCATAATGATATGTTTGTATAAACTCGGCTTCAAGATGGATAGAAAGATTATTGTTATCTGGTTTCAGTTTTGAAACGTGATTACAGTGAATCTAGACTGAAATTGGATTATGGTCTGTGATAAGAAATATTTAATGCTATAAAATTTTCAAAACTTCTCTAATGGAAACTTCTTTATTAAAAAGTTATTTTCTGAATAACGAACAAATTACATACTACTCAGATAAAAGTTATCATATTGTATTATCATTAGAGAAACCTTTAGAGAAATAAACACAAAAGTGACACAATTTGTTTACAATAAGCTCTGCTCTCTAAATATGGATGCGTATTGGGAAGACCATAGTTTCGAAACCTGATTCGACCTACAATGTGGGCTTGGTGCAAATTCCGCATGGTCAGATATTCTTCTGTTGGTGTGACGCGAAAGCTTGATAAGATGGAAGTACTACAAGTTATTCTTTCAGACCATGGTTGAAAAACAAGGTTCGTTAAAAAACAGGTTGGAGGTTTCTTTAACGCGAGAATGAGACAAAACTGAGAGAGATATTTTTCGATGTCTCCAGAAAAAGGTAATTATTTGGTGTTACTTAAAAAATATGAGGAATGGGTTGACTTATACATAAACTTGCACAACAAGTTGGTGCAAACATATACTTGCACAGACGCATACACATATATGTATGTAAGTATGTATATGCTGGTATGGTGCAAAAGAAAATACATGCATATATGCGTGTGTGTGTGAGTGAGTGAGTGAGTGAATTTTTTATATCTCTTGCATTTAGAGGCGTGACGTATTAAAAATAACTAGTATATATTTAGATCTTTTTCTTATAAAGTTACTGAGACGGTAATCGCATATATTCGACAATTTAAATTTCAAGATCGTGCACCAAATTACTTTTATCTAGTGTTTCATTTATTACGCTAACTTACCCAAGGATATATAAAGTAATTTATAAGTTCATAGAGATATTTGCTCAAAAGTTTGACAATCTAAAATTGTAGTGATAGAATATTATGAAAATTTCATTCATGTAATAATTGAGTAGAAATATACAAAATCTATTAAATTTCAGTTTTCTAACATATTCTGTAATTATGGTATAAAATTTGCAAATAGACATAAGGAAGACAGAAATGCATAAGATTAAAACACAGCTGATGTGTTTATTAAAACACAGCTTTCCATCAAAATATAGTTTCGAATTCTTTTGACGTTTAGAATTTTTTATATCTAACGATAAAATTAATTTTTATGCACTAATCAAGCCTTAGATACATAAAATTATGGCATACATAATAAGCAAAAGTTAACATGACTTTTTATATAATTTCTTTTACATTTTATCTTCATACATAAACATATTGTTGTCTTTTTATCTGACCCTAAAAAATAAGAGTAATAACATCTTGAAACTTTCTGATTCGTTTGGATTTCCGCAAGAAAATCAGACACAAATCATCCAGTCTTCTAATTTATAAATCGCATCTTGGTTCAGCCATAAAAAACAGGATGATCATAAACTTCTTATGAAATGGAATGTGAACTGCATTCTTTTGGGGTCTTTCCTTTGTCTGCTGGTACCACATTCTTTACCGTCGGTGTAAAAAAAGGGTAAGGAAGCGAGTTTACGAGGCGATTTCTTTAAACGACTGTTGGTTGGGAAGTATTAGACGAGTGCAGAATTTGCGATTCAGGGTAAAATAGAGAGAAGAATAAAAGATCGTTCTTTTCTTTCTTCATCCATATTCTTTTTCTAGTCCTTTTCTTTCCGTTGCTGTTAGAAAGCAGTGCAAAAGTAAACGGAATTCAGAAGAAGGATGGAGTAGGGCAGAATGACGGATTCCATGCACGTTTGAAGTTTGTATTATCAGATGGTCGCAAATTATGGTCTCTTTTCACATAATGCTGGTCGGCATAATAATTCACGGAGAAAATCATGAAAATAATGTTGTGATGTGTGACAAATGCTTTTGTTTGTGGTTGCCTTATTTTAAAGAAATATGACTTTCTTCTGAAACAAGTTAACCAGTCGTGTTAAAAAGGATTTCTAAGTAAATAGTTTTTCTCTCATGAATGTCATAATAATAAACAAAATTTTCCATCATTTTGAAAGCTGATTCTACATTTAACCTTCTATCTTCTAACAGGAATGCACTCTACAGTAATATGAAGGTCGTACGTATTTCCTAGATTAACTATTATAAAATATAAACATTTTTAAGACATTAATTTATAAAATTTGATTGTAAATAAGTAAAAATAATGTAATTTGGTTTTTCACTGGAGATGGCACATCGTAAACTCATTTAAAACCAAATTCCGTTTTTTAAAAAGACATTTAGTTCTTTTTGTAGAACAGTAAAGTATTATTCGGTCAACGTATTTTTACTTATTCAATATATTGTTTATTGAGCACATACGACTTTATAAATGTACTAGCTGGGACGACTTTCTACTTTCCATCCGGTCAACTTCCATTCGGTTGGAGGGCCAAGTATTACTTTCCAGTAATACTATTAAGAAACATTATTTTTGAACAATCGACCATCGAACGAGTTAAAATAATTTATTTAATCAAAAAAATGAAATTTTAAAACTTTAAGTATTTTAATCAATTTTAATAATTTCGAATCGTAACTTTTTCATAAGGCAGCATCCAACTTACATTTTTGAATAGCATAAGCTATTATTTTTGAAAGGTGATAGTTAAATTTAGAAATTAAATTCAATGACTACTGTTCATAAATTTAATTTTTAATAAAATATGGCGCATTAAATGAGACATTTAATTTCATAATTTAAAATGAAATCATAAGCTAATCCAATGAAAATGAAAAATTTCCTTTTCATGTACATGAATAAGAAGCTTTAAATTTGTTCAGATTGAGAAAGTCTCTCTCTCTCTCTCTCTCTCTCTCTCTCTCTCTCTCTCTCTCTATATATATATATATATATATATATATATATATATATATATATATATAATACAATATCAAAACTTTACTTTAATATAATTAGTTCACTTTGAATAGAAATTTTAAGGTAGTGTTTATTGGGGTTGTATCTCCTTCATTAGGAATTGTATAAAATTCATCACCGATTGGCAATATGTAGATACTTCCAGTTTCATTATTGTTTGCAATTAATAAGATTATTGCACTCAATTTCTTTAAAACGCATAAATAGTATTTAAATTTCAAATACATCGTATTACATGGTGAAACTTTAAATACGAAGCTTTGAAACTTTATTTTTTTTCCTTGGAATATTACTGAAGAATAAAATAATATGTTTTGAAAGCTGTTTTATTAAATACTTAAATTTTTGAATTTTTGTATAATGTGCTTTGAAAAAAAACATTTGAAACAAAAATATAGCATTTAAAAGACAAAAGTGTTGTAAAAATTAGAACATAAATTATTTTGTAGATAAGAGGAGAGATAAATTAAAAACATTTTAGTTTAGAATTTCATTAACAGGAACTGAAGAAAACATTGAAAAATTATTACATCCAATTTGTGCTTTAATTAAGAAATTAAAGTTAAAATTAATTAAAAGTTAAAGTTGTTTTTAATTTTAAAAATTCAATTTTTCATGTTTTTAGAAGAATAATTTACCAATATTTAAAATTTGGGAAAAAGATTCGTAAAGGTGTAAAATATTATTAAAACGTGCGTTATGAAATATAAGTATGAATATAATTTTTCGAAGTGTGAACGTAGAAAGAAAATTCAAACGTTTTTTATAATAAAAAAACTATTCAGATTTTAAGAATATGAACAAATATTAATCAATACAAGCAATGGAATATTTTTGCTAAAAATTGACTTTTCAATATTGTTTAAATAGTAAAACTGGTTTTTCAAAAATCGCTATAATTTTGCTATTTCTATATTTTTTTTTTCTAAAACTATGGAATAAATGTTTCTCGAAGTTTCTGAGTTATTATTATTAAATTATTTACATTTATCTACATAACAATGGTATGGAACCATTTTTGATGTAATTGTAAATACTTTTAATGATCAGCAATTACTTAAAACTTGAGTTTTATAAATTTTAAGAATTTTTCAATCCGATATCATCTGCTATACTAAGATTTCTCGAAGATTTAAAGTATAATAAACTGTAGTTTTAAATATACATTTAATGATAACACTCATATATTTCTAGTCTTTATCTGCAATTTGTTTCAATTTTTCTTGAAAGGAACTAATGGTATTTTACTTAATGATAGTTGTTTCTGTAGATAACATCTGTCAACATTGTATTCTCCCTGTTGTTCAAGATGAAATAAGAGTACATTTGGCATAACATCCATCATCGTAAGTATTGCAGATATAAAAAATCGATAATAATGTGAATTTCTGACATGAACTTCAAAATAAATTACTTTTCAAAATTTAAATAATCTTACAATTCAGCATTTAAATATTTATCTACTTATCTACTTGTTGTTCTACTAATTATAAAATGTTTTTATTCATTCAAATGCCATTTTTAAATAATATTTTTTTACTGAGGAAGAAAATTATGGTTAGTAAAAGTGAAATAATCGTTTCAAAGTTTAGATTATTGTTCTTTATATTCCTATATTAATTAACAAATGGATTCAAAACTTGATAAAATAATTTAATAACATTTTAATGAATATTTTTATAGTACTGCATTGATGAATTTAATTAAACATATAACTCTTACTGAAAGAAGTTAAATTTAGTAACATTAAAAACGTTAACATTAGCATTATAAACATTAACAATAACGTTAGTAGCATTTACTTGTTTTCCTATTCAAAATTTATATAATCCTAGATTTCAGTTTAAAAGTCATTTTTTAAACAATATTTTTTTTACAGAGGAAGAAATATATGGTTAGTAAAAGTGAAGTAATCATTTCGAAGTTTATATCAATGTTCCTTAGATTCCTTTATTAATTAACAAATATATTGCTATTATAACTTGATAAAATAATTTATTAACATACTAATAAAGCATTTCGAATAAAAGTTAATTGATAAATTTAAATAAAAGTGTAAATCTTTTTAAAAGAATTAAAATTTACTGAAAGACATTAAAAAATTTAAAATATTTCGCTAACATTTATCAATTTTAATATCAGCTTTTTTAGATATAAATAAAAAAAGCTTCTATATCATGTTGATTATATTTAGCTTCTTTAAGGTATATAAGTCCTTTAAAAATAAGTTTTTTTAAAAGAAATCAATGAAATATCTTAATATATTTAATAAAAAAAACTATTATTTACTTATCTCCCTTTTTTTATGGTTTTCTTAACTTTCTTGGAGTCAATTTTCTTTTGCCAGACAATCCTGAAAGATGTTCAACGTAAACACGTTTATAAAAGTAAATTTATCATGTCAAGAACTTTATTTCAGACAGAAAAAAAAATATTCAAAAGCCTGTTTGTCGAGACACATTTTCTTCATAACATGCAACACCCAATCGCTCGTATAGCACATAAACTGATGATGCAGCTAATATAGCTGCCAAAACAATGACTCAAATATTTGCATTAAGAATGATAGCTAACGTAAATGGGCGTAACCGCAGTTCATCAAGAAATGTACATAAAAAGACACATCATTTTTACTAGCACTCCAGTGACACAGAAAATAAGTTTAGACACTCCTAGTCATAAATTATTCCCTTTATTTGCAAAAACGGCTTGACAAAAAATTGATTGGTTGATTTAATGGCAGCACCTTTCATATAGCACGCATATCAAGATTGCTACATCAAAATGTTTCATTATATTAACGTTAAAAATATAGTTTTAAAGGTCATTTGCCATATTTAAAGAATGTCTGGATGGATGTGATGATGATTGTTGAAAGGCTGATATTTTTATTTCATTTAGTTTTATGAAAACATAACATCTACAATTAGACTCATGAGTCCGCTTAGAAACTAACTATTGTTAAAATTGAATATGGAGAATATTAAATAAAAGCGTCCAATTTATTCAAAAAATATCCTTATTTTGTGCAATGAAATATTTAAATTACTACAAATTAATTTGGAAAATTACAGTTACGGTTTTTTATTGTTATTTTTTTGGTTAACAACTACAATATAGTCTCAGGAATGCGACAAATATAAGACGGGAGAAATGCCGGATTATAGAATTTACTTAATTAATGAAAGTTCATTAAATACACAATAAATATGTCAAATAATACGATCATAATTATTGATGATAAATTCCTTTTACTGCGCAAAATATATACATATAATTAAATTATATTAAAGCACAATATATACTAATTTAAATTGATTAATATTAATGCATAAAATAATTATGATATAAATAACTATGCAGATTATTGGGAATTTATATTTTTTTAATTCTTGATGCAAAGTCTATACGAAATAATTGCATTCAATTTATTTTAATAGGATTGCTTTTGCTAATATTTAGAGTAATACACAAACTTTCAATTTAATGGTTTGGACTAATTAAATATGATTTTTTAGTTCCGGGAAAAGAAAGCGAATGCATTATAATTTTTATAAATCTCCAAAATCACAAAATCAATTATATATTTTTTTTAATTTTAAAAAAGTATTACTCAAAAAATATTTAATAAAATATTTATAGGTTTAGTTTTATTACAGTAAATAACATATTTTTGAAATGGAAGACAATTTGAAGTTTAGGAAAATGAAACATCTCAATTATCACAGATAAAACTAATTGTTCTTTCAAATGCAATTTTTTTAAAATCAAAATCTAAGAATAGCTTTGCGTTTGAATACATTTTTTTGACATTCTCTATTTCAAAGAACAAATCAATACAAAGAATATTTACGTTTACATGTTCCAAAGAAATATATCGTTTTCAATTTCGTAAAACGAGGAAGACTTTCGGAATCCTAATTTAGAAAATCGCAAGCAATTTATTTAATTGATTTCAGGGGAGAGTTGGCCGACAGAAAATGGTTTTTCTGTGAAATAAAATCCATTTTTATGTCTTTCAATTTCTCAAATATTTTCTCCCATTCGTTCTTTTTTAAAAGCAACGTTTTTTAATAAATCTGAAAAATCTCTGATGACATAGAAAATCCTTTCAATTATTTTATTTCGCTTTTAAGTTATTTTTGACTACTCTGAATCTTTTACATCTAGAATTTTTTTCATTTGCAAAATTTTTATGTGGGAGTATATAGTTTTTCACTGAATACATATAAATAATATTCATATGTTTTTAAACAAGCTCTTTCTTATAATAAATTCAAGAGCCAATTCGTAAGAACTCAATTATTGAAGTCTTTTAAAGGATTCTTTATAAATGATCACAAATTTTGAAGCATTTTATCAAACTTGATTTATTTTATTTATATGATACATTCAGTTTCATGGGAACATTTAAATTATTTGTAAATTAAGAAATTTCTAGAAACGATTAAAGGAAAATCTAATTTCAATATAAATAATGGAAATATGAAAACGTTTTAAGGGAGAACAAAGTTGTTTTAGAAGAATGTATGTGCATTAATTCTTATAAAAGTTTTTCTGGAAATATAATGTAACTTTTTATATAGCTAAAAGGTTTTTCCATAAAAAAGTTTCCATTAAAAGGTTTTTCCATAGAAATAGCATTTTAATCATTTTTAATTTTATAAATATTATATCCAGACTAACAGACATTATATTTTTAAAAAAAATATGTGTTCTTATTTTGTAATTTAATCTGTTCTATGGTGCATTAAAAATGAAATAAGTACTTTCGAATTAAAAAAAATGTACCAACATTAATGTTAGTTGAAGCAGGATATTGGTTAAAATATTAGTATTATTTTTCGTTTAATCATTAATTTTTTTCCCTTGATATTACTGATAAAAGAAGTTGCCAATTTATATTAGTATTAGGATTTTGACATTGTTTTTCTGGCAATAAATTTAATATCATCGGAGTAATGCAGCTTTCTGCTGAGAGCTGTACTGCTGAATTCTTCAGAGTATAAATATGACAGGCTACAAAAAAAAATATTAATATTATTATTCTGCTTTCTATAACTTTTTTTTGAATTTTACGTCCATATTTCTTTAAATATGTGCTATTATCTTGATCTGATTCCAGTTAGAATAAAATATATGACTTAATATTATCTGTGGACATTTAAGGAATTGGTGTGAATATACTTACATATGCCATCCTACTGAACTATTTTTCGGAACACCTAATTTTGATCTTTAAAACATAATTCATCATCCTTTCTGACAATTATCTGAGACCTAATTTTTTAAACCATAAAATTTTGAATCTTCTTAATATTTTCATGTTGAGTCAGGAGCTATTAGAAGATTGTAAGTAATAATAGTCTTTTTTTTTTAAAAAAAATAGTAATGGTTATAAGAAATAAATAACTAAAACCTAAAGACATAATTGATTACTGTTCAATTTTTTCATTATAGGAAAGGCAAGGAACTACGTACATTTCGAACTAATTTCAGTGAAATAATTTTTAAACTGACAAGTGGTGTTAACAATTTAGAGAAATCAATGATTTTTCGGTCATATAAAGACTCCTAACTTTTTTTCGCAATATTACTCATATGAGATATAAAGGCAATAAGTTTCTTATAGATACAACACGTGGCATTACGAGAAAAAATGACAGATTTTAGTGTTTAAGAAATCGGGAGCTTAAAAATAAATAAAAATGTTAGGAATGCTTGCTAATCAGACTTATCATTATCAAAACATTTTCTGAAGCTTTTAGGAGCTATGATTTTATGAAGATTCCTTTACATTAAAAGAAAATATTACTAAAACTTATCGCACATACTCAAGACAAGAACATATACTCAAAGCTTAGATACTGCACAGATACTTAAATAACGTAAACAAAATGTAAACATTCAATCGGTTTTAAAACTCAGCAGTTACCAGACGACATGAAATTTAAATTGTTTAAAGAAACTCTACAATTCACATTGGGTTCACATTCTGCTGAAAACTAGGCAGAATTTCTAGCTGCAGATAGCTTATCTTTGTGTATTTTCTTATGTCACAATTAAATAAAATTTAAAAACTTTCTTTTCGGATCTCCCGAGGTTATTAATTTTCCAAAAATATGATTAATTTCTTTTAAAAAATGTAGGAAATGAGTAGATAAATATTTTATCTCTAAATAAATCTTCACAAAAATTCCCTGTTGCTTATTCTGAATAGACTTTACCAGAATTCTTTTTATTATATTTCTAAACGCCCATAGATTTTTCGATAAAAATGCTAACGACTTCAATTGTACTATTTCTTTTATAAACCATACTCAAACGTCACGAATGGAATGTTATTGTATTTCATGGGAAAAATTTCCATCGAAAAGCCTCACTTTTCCAAAAAAGGGAGAATGCTAACCCATCTAGCGTGAGAAGAAAAAGAAATTGGCCTGAAATATTCAGAAAAAGATGTCGAAAGAAAGTTTCCAGAACAGTTTTGGAAACAATTTGCATTAATCTTATGAGCCACATGATTCCACGAAAGCATTGTGTTTAGTTTAGTTTTCAAATTTTACGCGAAAACCCTCATCATAAGAAGAATATTTTTATGGTGAGTTTTATATATCGACACATTCTATCGGGAATGTTGCTGAAATATGTTTACTTTATGTAAGAAATCGGCTTATTTCTTTACCGGATAAATTTTCGAGCATGTATATATAGAAAATCGACGATACTACGTTTCAGATATATTTCGATACAGATAATGTTGAAATGCAAGTAATAAATGTATAAAATATTTGCATATTTTCTTTTTATTTAATCATGCTTCTGCAATTGTATAATCTTATTTATTGCATGTTTCCGTTTGTATGTGAGTAATTTGGTTTCATTTTTTATTTGTATTTGTGTATTTTCTTATTTCTCCCTTTTTTGTATGTGTGCCTGCGTCCTTTATTTCCTACATTTCTTCCACTATCAAATGAGTGCCGACTTAAGTTTGTAATATTCGAATCTCTTGATCCCTTTTGAATACGTTACCGGCGTACTGGCATGGCGTAGCGTGTCTTCCCCATGAACTGGGTGTCTCGATTTCGGGTCCTCGTTCGGGAATGTAGTTCTTCACCCTGTGTTCTATTTGTGAGGTGTGTGAAAGAGCCCCCCCCCCCCAATGTGAAAAGGAGATGCGCAAGCGGATATGTGAGCGTCATCTTCATATGATCTAGTAGTCAGACTTCTGCCCTTGGGTACTCAGGGGTCTCTACCTTCAGAAGCTACTGCACCTTCTTTCCGTGGTAACGCTATCACGACATCATCATCACTATTGGAATTGAATACTACTACAATTTATGCTATTCGAATTTATTTGATACTTTATTGAAGATAATGTAGATTAAAAAAAGGTTAACGACATTTTAATTGTTTTAAATTCAATTATTTGTTTTATAAACTTCATTAAAAATGCATATTTTATCATATGTTGTTGAATTAGTGCTTGGATGTTGCTGAAATAGGGTTTATGTTGGAAAACGGCTTATTTATTTACTGGATAAATATACGAGTATGTATACATAAAAAAATTGACGATATTACGTTTCAAAAGCTTCGATACAGATAATATTGAAATGCAACCAATAAATGTACCAAATATTCGAATCTTAGAAAAAATTTGCTGAAATCCTAGATTTTATCAATTTTATATTAAAATTACAAATTGTATTGTTTTTATTTTTAACGCGGAACATATAATGTATTTTATAGATATTTACTTGATACTGATCTGAAGGTAATATAGAAAAAAATAATTTATGACATTTTAAATGTTTTAAATTCAATTATTTGTATTATAATCTTCATTAAATATGGACATTTAATCATATGATGCTGAAATGTTGCTGAATAAGTGTATCAATGTGGCTGAAATAGTGCCTATTTTATGTAGAAAATCGACTTACTACTTTGCTGGATAAATAAACGAATATATACATATAGAAAATTGACGATACTACGTTTTAGATGCTTCGATACAGAAATTGTTGAAATGCAACCAATAAATGTTGGAAATATTCAAATCTAAAAACTTTGCAAAAACTCACATTTTTATTCATTTTATAATAAAACTACAAATTCTATTATTTTCAGTTTTTAATGCTTAGTTATTATAATATAAATATTTATATTATATAAATATAATATAATATATTGTATTAAATTATATTATATTTATTTTATATAAATATCTATATGATAATATAAATATTATATAGTTTCTAGATATTTTCTTGATTCTGATCTGAAGATAATACAGATTAAAAAAAATCGTTTTTCATTCAATCATTTATTTTATAAATTTTATTATATATACATATTCTATCATATAATATTTCTGGATGTAATTACTTTAGTCAATGAGGAACTTTTCTGGCAAATAAATTAATAGTGAACTCCAAATAGCTCAATATATTCTGTATACTTGATTAATGTTTCTTTTTTTTTCAATGAAAAATTTAAGCACAAGTATAAGAGATAATTTTAGTATGATGGTGTTTTAGGTTTATTCATATACCTTTGATTTATTCTGAATTATGTTGCAGAAATAATTTATGCGGAAAAAAAAACTATTTAATGTTGTCGCAACTCGCACTAATTTATATCCAGTTAAAATTTTGATGTCCTATCTTAGTTACTATAATAAGTCCTGTTTAACTAAACAACAATTAAAAATGTGCCAAATTTTATAGTTTAGTGATCTGAACTAATAAATGTTTAAGTAATTTTCATTTTGTAGGTCATAATTTATAGAAAATTAGTAGGCCTTTAAATATTATTTTAAAAATAAAGGGTGGAAATATATCAGAAAAATTATACTTATTATGTTTTTTTAAATGACAATTCTTAAATTCTTTAACGATTTCATAATTTGTAAATGAAAACAATTTCACAGCTTCAAGCACAAAATCCTGTATTGAAAAAAAATATATAATTTTTTTTATCTCTGTAATGAGTAATAATCGTCTGATGCTAAATTAGATGATGATTATTTCATACTAGCCGCCTTTGGCGACCAGCCGGTTCGCCAGTATTACCGCTCGCTACAATTTTCAATTAAATATTTTAAGTAACTGGTCTCTTAAAGGATTCTCAAACAAAACATTTTTAATCTTCAAATTTTGATAGCCATAGCAAACTTATACTTTTTAAATCGTTTCGTTCAATTTACTATATATATTTTGCTAATTTGTTGTCATTTCCGGTAAAACTTCAACTTTAATTTAAAATGTAAATGATGAAATTGCAATTAATATTAAGATATTTTTTAATTAAACCAAGCGTTTTACTTTATTTATCATCATTATTGTTATTTATTAATTATTATTATTATTGAATGTGAGTATTGCAAACAGAATCGCTCGGTATTTAAGTCTTATGTTAACTACAAAATATTTTTCATCATTTATGTAATATCTCAAACAATAATTCAACAAAAATTTCTGAGATTCAGCATAAAATTCAGTTTCTAATTTTGCTTTCAAAAGGATTGAAATGAAATCAATAATAATATTTTATTCCGGCCTATAAATATATTTCAAAAATTATGAAGTCTAAATTTAATGCAGTAAGGTATCATATTCTGAGAAATATTCTGGACACACCAAATTTTAAATAAATGAATGAATGTTTCTATTTTCCACGATCAACTAAGACTTATTTATGAAGTTTTAAATGTTAAAAATTTAGAAAAACTCAACATTTTCATAATCTTAGGCCATTTAATCTTGAGAAACCTGCGCGCGCTGATTGGCGTATTTTGTTTGAAACGATCGATGGAAAATCTAAAATTATCCTTTTTTTTATTGAATAGTGATATTCAAATTTTCATAAATCAGTCAGTTTAAGTGATTGGAAATTAACTCTTAAAAGTCAGTGATTTAGTTGATTGGAAATTAACTCTTAAAAGTCAGTGATTTAGTTGATTGGAAATTAACTCTATGACCACCATAAAATCTGTGCTTTCTCTTGTGGTGTATGCATTCTCCTTAATAACCGATCGAATAAAACATCACATACAAAAGTACTACATAGAACAAACACATCAAAAGTAAACATAACATTTCAATAGTTGCCAAATACAAAAGAGAGAAAAATGCAATTAATAAGCAGACGATATTTAGAAAAGTACAGATATTTAGACTGGAAAATGAAATTATCTGAAATTAAAAACACGCGCAGACGATATTTACAAAAGTAAAAATATTCAAACCTGAAAAGGAAAATACATGAGTTATTCCATCAATAAATGCCATAAGTTTGTTTACATCTTCATTATTTTATGAGTCATTAAATATCAAAATGGATCCGGTACAGAATAATCACCCTGTATAGAGAGTGTAAAAGATCATAAAATAATTTTTCTTCAATTTATTTTTTAGAAAAAATAATATTTCATATTTGTTTCATTTCCTACAGACACGTGCCGAAAACTATATTTGTGCAGATATCATTTCGAAAAAGATTTAATTTATTTTTAATTGGTGCTTTAATCAATGTGATGGCAACACTTTGAAAAAAGCTAATTTTTTCCCATGAATGCGAAACGTGCTTAATCTTAATTTTTATTTTTTACGAAAAAAATTACTGAAAAACATAGTTAAAATATTTATTTAAAAATTCATTAAAAATAGAAATTTAATTTTAAGATTAAAACATTAGTATCATTTAAAAGATAAATTTTTGTTCTTTAACTTTATGTAAAAATCTTTTTTTGTGCGGTAATATTTTCGGCTGTTATAGCATAAACACGTAAAAATTTCGCTTAATTTTTAAATAAATAAAATTATATTTAAAAATTCGAAAACATACCCCCCATGTGCACATCCCCGGTCTCCAAGGTATACACGTGCCAAAGTTGGTAGCTGTAGGTTGAATGGTCTGGCCTGTAGAGCGCCAACACACACACACACACACATTGAGCTTTATTATAAGTATAGATATAGATAAATTGTCAAGAATCCAGAAAGTTTCTTAATTGTATTTCAAAACATATATTTTTGTTAGTCTTTCAATATCGATAATGATAAATGTTTTCATTATTTCTGTTATGGTTTGACAAAAATTTCTTCCTGCGACATTTGAAAATAATAATAAGCAAAAACATTACTTCTTTCTTTTGGTGGTTGAAATCCATTTGTTTTATGTTCTTACATTTAGTCTTTTTTTCGAAAACTTGAAATGACGACAAAGTTTGTTTATTTCCAAACACATTTAAAATCGAATTTATGTCAAGAAATATCGTCTTCAATTTAGAAAGAATGAAGCGAGGCAAACATTGGGAATTCATAGTTTTCTCAATGAGCAGAGCAATTTTCTTAATTGATTTCTTGAGAAATCACATGCAAACTCTAAGGAGAAATTCTTCAAAGAAAATGAAAGCTTCAAATTTAAGGCATGCACTTATTTTTCTTCATCCTTTTATTTCTTCCTTGGATTTGCTAAAGTAAAGTCATAAATCTATTGAGAAAACGCAGACAGTTTCCTGTTTTTTTTCTTATTACTTATGCTGGACCACTGCCATATTTTACAGTTTAAATTTTCCAAAAATAAATCCAATACGTTTGATGCATTTCGATTCTGTGAAAAGTAAAATTCTTCAAACATTTGTGGAGATAACTTTTTTGAAATAAGCTGTCTTTTCAAATCCTTACTTTAAAATTACTTTAAAACTTTATTAATTATTACTTTATTATAATTATTACTTTAAAATTTTCCTGAAATAATGTAAGAATTTACTTTTCAAGTCCTTCCAAATACTTCTAAAATTTTTTGTTGTTTTTTTTCACTGACAGATGTTTCAGATAAAACCTATTTACTAGGTATTTTCTTCAAACCAACTACCCTATGCAGTTATGTATTTTTGCCATCTTTCACACAAAAATGAAAACGTGAATTTCAAATCTTCTGCAACGACTTTTTCGAAGCATGTTTTCGAAAGTTGAAAATCGCTGATCCTTAAACATAGTCTTCATTCGAGGGAAAAGGCAAAAGTAAATACGGATTCCAAATCGTCTGTTTTCACCACTGCATTTTATTGGAATTTAAGCATCGTTGCCCATTTAAATTTCTTTTTTTATATGAGTTAAACGGCACATGGGTGCTAATGAACATGTACTAAAAATAAAATTTCACCTTTTATAATGAAATAATTAATCTTTAATTAAAAACTTGCAGGTTTCGAAAAAGAGTTGCAAATTATGTGTATAGGTATGGAATATACAAATTTCTATCATCGCGAATAAGCGAATTTCCATCATCAATTGTTAAGTTATTTAGAATCTATTTGAAAACATATTTTTCCTGTTTATAGAATTTAGATATATGTTATGACATTTTTACGTTCCAATCCAAACGAGATAATAATAGAGCAATTAAAAGTTCGTAATGCTACATTTTCCTAGATCATTTGAAATAAACTAAACCAATATACAATATATATTTGTTGCTATAAATGCCACTTCATTTCAGCAGTATATGGTTTGATCCAATGATGTAAATATAAAATTAAGTTTAATAAGAACAAAGAAAGATATCATTTGTTTTTGATGATTTATAAATATCTTCTGCAATTCCCATCTATCTTTCTCCATCAATGATATTAAGCAAACTTGAAATGCCTCTCTGAGCACTCTGCATTCCTCTCAAAACGAAATGAGCAGATTGATTGATTTCGAGTACATTATCTAGTGGAGATGGCAGCGAATGGCACGTCAACTTCTCATTCGACTGTATTAGCTACCGTTGGTACAGTTATTTAGGGCAAATGAAAATTTAATGATCATCTAATGCGCACATCGTTGGGTTTTCTTCCGGCATCTCTTTCTGCCTTTTAAAAACTTTATTTATCTTAATGCAGGCCATGGAATATTTGAATTAATCTAAATAGCAAATGTTAGTTTCAATAAAAAATACATTGAAATAAATAAGACTCGGAGCTCTACAAAATGTAAAATATTATATTTGTACATCAATAACAAATAAGAATACGGCATTTTGACAAATTCATGTTTATTGTGGATCAAATTTGAACAAAAAATTATCATTCTAGAAATATAACGTTCAGATGTATTTTTAATGAAACAAAACATTATTTTAGTTAATTTCTTTTACTATATGATACCTTATATTGTAATTTAACTTGTACGTTTTTTTCTGCATGGACTATATTTATTGATACGCAATAAATTCAGCTATTTTATTAAATGTACAGAAAATATAAAATTCGCTAGAGCTTACTGCTTTTTTTTTCAAATTAGTGAATTCACGTGGTTTTAAAAATATAAATTTGCGATTATTTAAGATACATATATGACAATATTTGCTTGCAAAAAATTTCCCTAATCTTGTTCATCGGTCATTTCATCTTGCTTTTTTAGATTTTATTTTGGTGCATTGAACTTATAAAGTTTTCCAATCGCAATATGATTATAGTGTACGATGGTGAGATGAAGTTAAACATATAATTTCTGAATAATAAAAATTATGAAGTTTTTTTGTCTTTACTTTATTGTATTGGGTATTATATTTTATTAAGTCTATTTATTGAATTTTTTATACAATGATATACAGAATTGCTGAAAAATGTTCTGGAAATGAATGATTTATAATATTGAACAATTATAATGCAACTCAGATTTTTCCTACGATATATTTCATAGATTATAAATTTTTTTATTATATCTTTGCATAATAATAAAATCATCACCTTAGAATTTGAAAATATTGCAAATATTTTTTCAAGTAAGCTGCATTACAGTTTTTTTAAACTTTTATTTTAATTAATTTTTTATCAGACAATAATCATTTGATTTTACTATGTAATTGACTTCTTAGACTTTAAAACTGAAAATACTCCAGGAATATTACAACCGGTTACAAAATATTATATAATATTTTTCGATATTACATTACATCATTCAATATTCAATAATGATATACAATATTTCAAATATTGTTTAATATCATGTAAAATTGCACAATATACGCGTATTGATAGGATAATATCTGAACTTTCAAAATCCAGTGAAGTATTTCCTTCAATTTCCCCCGCATTTCAAATTCCCATGTTTAAATATCTTGAGTCATGAAAAAGGTTAATTGAACTTCCTGTGTGCAGAATGAATAAAATAACATAAACGATAAGTTTTCAAAGAATTATTTATTTTGATGAGCAGGGGAGTGACAAATCCTTTTGTTTAAATGTTTATAGAATTAACAAAAAAGTCTTTTATAAAGTACAAAAATATATATCATTTTCATATTCTGAATTGAAGCAAAAGTCAGTTATTAAAAAAATCAACAAGAAGTTAATTTCTTTTTCTAATTTGTTATTTAAATTCTATATTAATCAGAAAATCATTACTTTTTAAGAAAATTTTTTATATTATCGATGGATATTTCAGGGAGCTCCTAACAGTTCTCATATTATGTATAGCGCCATGTTTACGTCATTGATTACATCATGAACACATGATGGTTTCATGCCTAATTGGCAGATGAGAGTTTGACGGTGAGATGCACTGCTCACATTCGTTTACATTTTTATTTGTTTTGGTTCGTTCAGTATTATTTTGTCCCTGTTTTATGGCGTTTTTTAATAAATATATGCCAAATATTAATGCTGCTCGTTACTTTTACCCACATATTCATAAAAAAAAGAAATAACATTATTTTACAAGTTTTTCCTAGTTAAATTTTTCAGCTTTGCCATCATTTGTATGAAAGTATTAAATTTTGTTAACATTAAATTAGTTATTGAATTACAAGTGTAAAAAAAAAATCTCATTACGCTTTCCCTAGTAGTATACATATATTGTACAATATTGTATGATATTAAATAAAATAATATGCAAATTATTGTATAAAATTATTGAATAATGAATAATATAACATCGCATAATATTGTACCATTTTGTGCAATATTTAATAATGGTTTAATAATAAAATATTTCAAGAGACACTGATTTACAATTTCTAGAAAAAGGCTCGTTTTCAGAAAATTTATTCATAAATTCAATTTGTCTCCAATAATGTTAAAATCCATCACTGTGTGCAGGACACACTATTTCACTAATGTAGTTTCCCACTAGCCAGAGGCATATAAGAAGTAAAATTATCGATCCTTCGACCAACTCTGTGCAATTAAGCTCACCAAGTGATTTGTTTCGGATCGATATTCATTACCATCATGAAGGAATTATTTGTGTTTCTCCAAGGAGAGTGGTTTGTGAATTTAACTAAAGATATATAGCGTGGTCTGGGAATGCCACAGTCCAATAAGCATTTCGGTTCTACTTACAGACCGTTTGTCATGATTCTGTTAGTAGATAGGATTACGATTCGTTAAGGGTTTGCATTTTAAAGGTATATTTAAAGGAAAACTACTTAAATAGGTTGCATTCAAGACACCTAGCATAGCAAGACACACTTTCTTGGAGACGTAAACAATTATAAATATAAAAGAACAGGAAATCTGGTGGTAAATGGAACCTCACTTATTCGAATATTTCTAACTTTTATCCTAAAACATTCTTTAGATGAACTATACGAAAATGAATTTATTTTGCGAGCATTAGGAGAAAGAATTGTACATGCTCTGCCTCACCAAGACTTTTTTTTTTTTTACTTTTAAACATATCATTACAGGCAATTATATTTAAATACTTCTTTTCTCCAAGAAATAATTATTTGTATTAATTGTAAATAATAAAATATTCAAGTCAAAACTTTTTGTTTGAAAAGAAAATGGATTTTTAAACTTTAATTATTACATATAAAATTTGTTAAAAGGTCCAACAAGCTTTATGAATTCAAGAAACAACTTTTATTAATTCAAATGCTTGCTTTATAAGTTTTTTTTAACTAAGAGGCTTTATATTCGTTCATGGTCGTGGATCTGCAAAAATGCGACTTTCATAATTCATTTCCCCTCCAGTAGTAATTATTTTTAGCACAAGAGAAAAAAAAACTAAAAAAAAACTCCGTATTTTTTATTTATTTTTTAGTTATAAGAGAAAATTAATGTTTCAAACAGACACAAATAATATTTAATTTTTTTTTCTGAATATATCTTTATTTTCATTGGAATTCTATTTTGCTGAAGGACTATTTGTAATTCGCAAAATAGTTAACTATGTCTTATAAAGGTAAGGGTAAGGGTAAAATTTTAAGGTTAAACTACCTTTGAATATACATCAGTTTGACGGATAAAATTGTGTATTAAATAATTTTAAAAATATTTTTAAACCAGTAATTAAAATTGAAAGCATAACTTTTACCTTCATAATAATTTTTACTTCGAGAGAAAATCCCATAAATTATTGGAATTTTATACAAGCTTGATGCTGTTACTGGTAATCAATCTGTGGATCACACAATATGATTAGTGTGCAGTGGAAATCTGGAGAAGGCGTTCTGATTTAGGCTTCACTACATCAATTGACAACATTGAATGGATGTAAATTATCTTTCAAATAAATTCAAAAAGATACATTAATTGAAGTAAACTAAACTGAGAAAATTAAGATGGCTTTACCTTATAAAAACTTCAAACAAAGGAAAGCTCATTTTAGTGGAGTTATAATGAATTAAAATTTTATGAAAGATCAAACACAAACTTGGTACAATATAAAGTCTAAATTCTGGTACTTGTGTTATTAAGCAACGAATAAAATCAAAATACCCGCAATAAGCCATTTAATGAATATTTTGGTATTTCACATAGTAATAAATCTAAATTCGTTCATCTTATTTTCTCGTCTTTAATGCCTTCTTAAAAATAAATTAATTAAAAACCTTAAAAAAGACACTTCTACTTAGAAATATTCTTGAAATTCAGGGTAATCTTTGCTAAATATAAAAAAGTTGACAAAAAAAAAAAGAATTTTTTAAATAAATTTTACTCATATTTTTATTTTTTATTTTACTACGTTTTGTTTAAAGTTTATAAATAATACTATAACCACCAAACGGAACGAGCCTACAACCTTCCCTTGTAATTTCAAAGTTTAACAGCAACCCAACAACCTTCCCTTGTAATTTTCTAGCTTAGCAGCAACCTAACGGAGTACGTACCTAATCAGTTATTAAATCTCGATATTCAACACAACGTCCCGTCCATCAATCTCTACTCAGCAAATATGTATCCGCACAATGGCTCTGCGTGTTTGATATCGGCCTCTGCTAACCCAGTGTATGGGAGTTACGATAACGGAAATTGATACCGCTACGTTCCAAAAATGTTCCTAACTCCGACTGTCATGCGTTTTCAATAATATGTAAAGAGACCAGGCAGTATCGGAAAGGATAGAAAGTGACTCAAATAGTGAGGCTAGTCACGGATTCCGGAATGGGTTCAGTAAGTTCGATTAAGAGCCAGTAGAATTAAATTGCATTTAAGGATCTTGTGGTAATGTTTATTAAGATGGGAGGAGGATTGCGTTGAAAGGAGTATTAAGATGTAATTTCGCTGATTAATTTTCAATTATCAAATTCTAAGGCATATTTTCTTGTAATATAATAAATCTAAACATGTTTTAATAAAGGGCAGTATAATTCATCTCTAGACATAAGTAATCTATTTTAAACAAATGGTTAGAGCTCTAGGTGACTATAATAAAACCACGATGAGTTCTCGGCTTGATTCTTAGAATGGACTCAAAGCGAAATTATGAAAATTTCTTCTTAAACCAATTACTTATCGACCATAGGAACTTTTCAAGAACCAATAAGTAATTGATCCTTTTTTTTCAAAAATAGTTCATAACTGTCATTGTGGACTTGATAAATGTAGAGTTGTTTACTACGTCTATGGATGTAGCACTTACAAAGATATATTTCTGACGTATTATTTTACTTTTGGAATTATGTTTCTAATAAGACATTTTAGTCAGACAAGGGCTAGTTATAAAGAAACGTCTGGAATTTTTTGTGGAAGTTTAATATCTTCGGGTAGGTTGATGTTCTGATAACTACTAAATTTTGTATAATTATAATCTTATAACTGGTAGTTTATGTAATGAATTTCTTGCAGCATATGAAATCATTATAATTATCTAATAGCACCAAATTATTATTCAAATTAAAATATCAATTATTTATAATTAATGTATAAATTTCAAAAAAATATTTCATTTAATTCTATATAAATTTTGTGTAGGTATCACTGTTTGTGAAACTAAGGATATTTTATTTGCATAGATATACTACAAATTGCATTTATTTTATATTTATTTATTAATATGCATTCTGTTATTTACTTTATGCTGATTATTACTTATATGCGACTTTTCTTCACTGTAAGCTTCTGCGTTTGCAATGTGTTTTGATATAATTTGATCTTTCTTATAAGATTAATAATCTGTTGATTTTATATAACATCATCTCTTTTGTTTTCAAGTATTAGAAAGATAATATACTATATATTCAGAAATTTTATTTTCAAAATAAAGTCTAACTGTCAACACCTGTCTACAATTTTATGACAACCGTGCATCAAGCATATATCTTTTTATTGGTGAAAATGTTTTAATATCTTTTTCACTTAAGTTATGCTTGAAAAGACAGATAAGTAGATAACCTATCTGCTAAACATAATTTGTTCAAACATGTAGCTCACAATGATATATATATATATATGATGGTAAAATCATACAACAAACTTCATCCACTTTGCTATTAGTATGTTTGAGTTACGTGTTTACTCATACATTGACATATATATAGACTATTTTTTTATGGACTTACTCCAAATTTGTTGCAGATATGCACTTTCAGGGTATAGGCAAAATTAATTTATTCAAATGAATCCAAAATTATCTCGTTGCTATTTTATATATATTTGCAATTTTATATATACATATATATAATATAATATACATGTCAAAGACATATGCCGAATTTCATTCAAATAGTTCTTAGTGTGCATATATGCATAGATCTCTTTTATTAACAAATGTTATTCAAAATTGGAAGTATCTCCACTTTTAGATATGATCATTTAAAATATTAGAATTCAGTAAAGGAGAGATACGCATAATAAATATAGCTTTTTAGTATTAATGTAATTAAATTATTATTATATAAAATTATTTGGAATTATTTTTGTACAGAATTAATTAAAAATATTATTGTACTCGTTATTGTACAGAATTCTGAACATAAAATAAGACTAAATCCACCTAACATTTTATCTGAATAATATAAAACCTGTAGCACTATTAAGCAGAAATTTTTAAACTTTTAAGTTGGTGAATTAATAATATTCTGATCAAATATGCTTTGGAAAGTATCCGAGTTTTCTGCAGAGAGTAAAATAATAAAAAAATGCATTTCCGTTAAATAAATACAAAACTTTTAATTTCACTCAATAATTTTAATTAAAAATTGAATCAACAAGAAAGAACTCTCCCATTTCAAACCAACCGACCTAAATATCAGTTTGTAAACAAATTGAGTGAAAAAATAATTGTTCCAATTAAAACATTTCGAGCACATTGGCGTTTCACAAACTCCAATTAAAACAATTACCAGACGGAAACAAAACAAAAGAAAAATGCTTCAAAACTCCTATTACGAGATTTTAGATCCAAGATCTTACAAAAAATACATATAAAACAGAAAAAAAGAAAATCTTTTTCTAATCGGAAGTCTCTTTACCATCAAAGTGAGCATGTCTCCCTTTATTCCTTCCCTGGTTCACTTAAGTCCGGTTTACGGCCCCTAAAAAGGGGGGCAGGTTCCCGTTAAATAGGAGAGAGTGATTAGATGGAGGATATTGGGTTACCTCAAAGTAAGTGAACAATGTGAAGGGATCAATTGAATGGCTAAACAGGGCCAAAATGATTCTGGGACAGAGGGTTTGTGCAGGTGCAGGACGCTAAGACCGAGACAAATATTTCTGTTCCCTGTTAGATAAATGAGTATATAAATTAAATGAGCTTAACGAAGGGAAAATTTAATTTTGTGAGATTATGAAGGGATATAAAAGGAATTTGAATTCCCTGCTGCTATATTTTCTTCTTAGTATATTATTAATGTTCTTTTCATTAGATAATTCACGTATTAATTAATTAATTTCTTAATTGCATTTATTAATACAATTTTTCGTGTTATTAAATTAGAGAATTAGTATTAAAAAAAAGAGACTGCAGCATTGAGTTTTGGCTCATAAGATAAATCAAACTTTTTAATTATAATGAATCACCCAAATTATTGGCTCCAGTTTTATTTATATTAATTTCCCATATTGAAGGATCTTTATTGCTCTTTTATAAGGGATCTCATTATTTTAATTCATAATTGCTGTCAGATGATGACGATGACACATGGCATGGCACCCTCTATCAAAGTTTTTTCATCCCATTGGTGAGAACGAATTTTCTTCCCACAAATTTAACGTATACAGAACTGATAAAATGGCGATTCTTCGGTAGAATTGAGTTTAACCCTCTGACTGCGTGATTTTTAAAAATCACTATTTAGATGCATGCGATGTTTGAGAATAAGTTCAAATATTTTTCAAAAAGAACTAGTACTATATGGTACATGATAATAATATAATATAATAAAAATCTGTAATCATAAAAATAAATAATCTAAATTGCGAAAAACGCGGGATGCAATAGAAATTGGACTGATTGCCAACCAGCGGAAATCGTGGGATAAGCAGCTGGAGGATTAAAGGACATCGGTGCAGAAAGGCACCCCTTTCTCAAGTACTTTGAATCTCGTTTCATTCATAAGACATAAAGTCATCTGACCATAATTCAAAATAGCCCTAATATTACTTCTAATAAAATAAAACTAAAATGACTAAACTAAATTAATTTCGGCAATAAACACACATAAAAGCATATAAAAATAAAATATTTATAAGTATTTATTTTTAAAAATTAAAAATAAACTTTATAGGGCCAACGTTTCAAACTTCAGTGCTTTTCGATTCATAATCATATTTGTCACCCTGTATACACCGAAAGGGGCGAGAGATGAGGGGATATACATTCTGATGTTTCTCCTGATCCTTTCAAGCATATCTGGTGTCATATCTGCGATGACGCCTGTGACATCCAATGCTCTGGCTTTCCCCTTTTTTTATTTATTGCTTGGTATCCCGGAACGAGGTTCACATAATGTTTTTGACATTTCCTTCCAGAACGTCCAACTGCCTTAGAATTCTCGCTGTTGAATGCCCCACTGATGACAGTCCTTCCAAAATAAAGTGGGGAATGTGAGCTTTTAACAATTTACCACTTGAAGAATTTTATTACTTGTGATATTCTAGAAAATGAAAATAGCTTTAAAAAGAGTGTAGGTGTCTGATTACAATTATATGGTTTGTTATATGCACCTGATGCCTTTTGTTAATGTACCGATTTTCATAGATATATTAACTTTCCTTAGTAAAACTATCTGCCATTGGCCATCAGATCGTTGCACACAAAAATTCTAATTGGTTCGTTAGGATTAATGGATTTTAATTGTGTTAATTAATACTTTTTTAACTTGGTCTCAATGGCTTCCTCAAAAAAATATTTTTACTTTTTATAGACTTATAATTCATACTATTTTTTGTCTTCAAAAAATAATGTTAATGGTGCTAGGCTTTTACCTAATTTTGTGTGAACATCTCTATACATCAAATTATATCACAGAGAAAAAGAAACAAAAGGAAGAGAAAAGAAGACATTTTTCACCACGCCTTTATTCTGAAATTGAATCTTAATTGTAAGTGCAACAAAATTTCAAATATTTTATTAAAAGCGAACCACAAATTGAAACCTACTCGCCATAGAAAAATAAGACATTTCTTCATATTTTGATCAATAGTAATGGTAAACAATCCAAGATAAGATTTTATAAGAAACAATACAAAGTAGTTAAGTTTAACTTCAACAATGGAATATATTGTTATATAATACGTCGTAAGTACATTTAAACATTTTTTTAAAAGTAGAAAAACTAATTGAGTAAATAAAAGGCATCGTTGATAAGATAAATTTCTGAATTTGCGGATAACGAACAAATCAATTTTGTGCACACTATTTGCGTAATTTATCAAGGAAAAAGAGGAAGTCTAGCTTAATTTTTAAATAATTAAAATTCCAATTAAAGTCTAAAAATATCGCCCTGATGTGCGTATTCCCATCTTCCAAAGTATATATGTACCAAATTTCATATATGTAGCTCAAAATGTTTGGCCAGAGCAAGACCAATACACGTACACACACATTCTTCTTTATTATTAGTAGAGATAATATTGTTTTCAACTCAAATAGTTTCTATCAACTTCCAACCATATTTAATTTCATTCACCATAGTATACTACAAAATTAACAACGAAAAAATTGCCACGAAAATTAAAAGACAATACAAATATGAGAGTAAAATTTCCAATGTTAACTAAAGATGACAAATTAAATTGATAAATAAAATTGTGTAGTCATTAATTTGTTTCGTAATGGGCTTCAAAAACTTTATTCAGCCTCTTTGGGGACGATTTGTATCATATGTATTTATGCTATATAGTCTAATTTTGTTATGTATCTCCTTTGACATTTCACAGTTTTTATCTCAACATTAAATTTTAATTTTCAGTGCCCTGACTGCAGCACTTATATTTACTGTTCCTTAGAAATGCATTTAAGGGACATGTCAATTTAAATTTTATTGAGAAAACCAAAGTATATGCAAGTAAAGTCACTATTATTTTTGAAAGGTTGGGACAGAAATATTGCAAACAGTATCATATAAATTTATATTACAATCCTTCTTGCGTTTCAAGGTTTTTATTTTATTTAGAAATGATAATATAGAAGATAATGAGATTTCAAACAGATAACTGGAAGTATGAGTAAAAAAGATACACTTTTAGAATATCAGTAAGGTATTCAGTAATAGAATATCAATATCCGGTGTTATCTACTGAATTTTCTTATTTACATATCTAATGCCTTACAAAACTATTGACGAAAGATTCAAAAAGAATAAAAACTAAGGCCATTAATATTTTGGATGATTCCAATTCTCAAAATGGCAAAATTCGCCGCAACCGTCATTTCTTATGCCTAAAGTGATGGTTTTTACTCCATGAGAGATCTGACGTATATAGTTTGTTTAATAAAAATTGACTTATAGCCGGGTTTTCTACTTTTAAATCTGTTGCATCCACGAAAATTTCTTTATAAAAGTTGCATTCATTTATAAAAATGTATAAGCCTGAAATAAATCACAATATAAAGCCCCATAAGATAATATATTTCCTTGATATGCTATGATAATTAAAAACTGAAACTATTTTCTTAGTTTAAAGTGGGAAAATGTAAGAAAACTGTAAAAAAAAATGCACACATAGGGATCTCATTGTTTACACTTTTGAATTACTTAAATTACTACCAAACCTTCTTCATGCTTACCATTTTATATAAAACATTCCAAATCAGACTCTTAAAGTGGTATACGAAAGTGATTTTTTTTTGTAATTTTTTTTATTTAATTTTCTAAGATATGCGTTCCTTTTCCTCATTTTTTTTGAAGACGCGCATCGAATTCTCCTCCATTGAAAAACCGAATTTTCTGTGATATATTTTGAAAACACTTGGGTCTCTGTGATCCGATGAGCACCCTCCTTGGTTAAGGTGCGTTAAATTTAAACCTGAATCAAAATTGTCAATAGGATCATGAAAGCACAGATATCACGTAGATTCATATCGTTGTCTAATAGGAACAAGTAACTTTTCTACGTAATCTGTGCATGTGTGATCTTCTTTTTACGCATGTGCATCTCACAGGGGATGGCTAAAGTGGCTAAATGCAAGCATACCTTTACCTCGTTCACCACTTTTCAATTTTAATTTAAAATATTGATAAGGCATTTAACATCAATCTATTGTGGCTTCCAAATTTTTATGACGATATTTAATGGAAATAATTTATAAATTAATTTAGGAGACATTAATTCAACATCAAAGGATATGTCTATTAAACCAACTGGAATGTCTTCTCCAAAATGTCTAGTATATTTTGCAATATATCATTCTCCAACCCTTATAAAATTGCTATAGGACAAGACTGTGAGATGCCCAGATTTTTATTTTTAGAATGCCGCAGATGAAAGCTTTTCAATTCATAGCAAATTGAGGAAAAGCAAAAATAAAATTTGGGCAACTATTTTTTTACCGATTGAAATCAAAATATGATATAGAACTACAACAAAAATCGGTAAAATTTGGGGTAAGCGTACACCGCAAATTTTATTTATCAAAATCATTCCATTTTTGAGTTATCATGTTTCTATTCAAACCAGCGCACAGACCGACAGACGATCTATCTTTCGATTAGCATAATTCTTTACCTTTTGCAATAATACAGACTTTTTTGTGAATGGAATTTCTTCTAAATTTGAGAGAAATGCACAATTTGAGTGTAAAAACCACATTTTGTATTTCGTCCACAAAACTTAAAGTGATTTTTGAGATAATCTACTTACATTCAGAGATAAATTTATTAATGCGTAAATAGAGTGATATAATTGCAAAAGTGTGTTTTTTCGGTATCAGAAAAGCCTGAAAAAAGGATAAATGTTCAAATCTCGGATTCAAATTTGTTGACATTTCCAAAATTTCTTTTTGCGTATGAGAAAGTAAAGAGGTATTTTTCAACTGTAGTGCTTCATGTTAAATTTAATTCTACGTTCCTTTTCACAGAATTTCTACACGCTATATGGAGTTTCAATAACTTGTATTTTATCTTTGGGAAAAAAAGGATTCTTATTTTATTCAGCCTTAATACTTGAGAAATATTGCTCTTAAGTGCAACATAGTAGTGATTGTGTAAAATTAATCTTAAGAGCTCATTGATTTAATTATTTGACATTTCTTTGCCATTTAATCTTATAAGAAAGCAAATAAGTTTTGTCTCGTCTCTATATTAATTAGAATTATTTATATGAAAGAATATGCATGTAAATTCCAAAGAATTCTAACAATTTAAAACAACAAAAATATGATAAATAATGCAGTATCAAATGCATGAAATATTATTCACAGCTGATCGTAAAAAAAAATCTATTTAATCTTCCATGAATTCTGAGATTTAATTAAGTTGAATCTTTGACCTTTTTATAATAAAATATATTTGCGAATCTCTAAGTTTAAATAATTTAATTAGATTTAAGTATTAAATTTATTCAAATATTCATTTTGTATCAATTTCTCAGCCAAAACGATTCATTATGTTTGGAAATAGAACTTTTATGAAAACTAGAGAATTTTGAATCTTTCCATTTATACCCTCGGGAAACAATTGCAGCTTTTAAATCATTAATGAATTATTTTTAATTCTGGGCTCTTAAGAGATTAGATGTATAATTTGTTTTGAAAAATATTATACATATTTCCACGACATGATATTGTTGTTTTTATTTAATTGCTTTACATATTTAATGAACAAATTTTAATTGGAATTTTGATTTTGATGTTTTTTTAGAAGTTAAATTCAATTCCACGTAGATTTGTTTATCAAAGAAATGCTTTTGAAAAAAGTCACTTCGAAGTGCAAAAATAAAAATATAATAAGGTTCCTATCGTATAAACTCATAAACATGAAAAGTTTTATTTGATCTAAAAGTACAAAATATTTTTCTTTTTAACTTTGCCCTAACATTTGAAACGGGTTGATGAAAGCTAATGAACGTAATGTAATATGAAGTCCTCAGAGGAATATGTATTTTTGATATCTAATCAGAAAAATTAATTCAATGAAAGAAAAAAAATATATATTATCATTTAAGACAAATTTTCTTATTGCTTTTGCATTAATTCTTAATTAGCTAATTTTCAGTATTCTTACTTCAAATTATTTGCCTTAAAGTTGATTTTAACATGTAAAATACTTAATATTTTTGAAAACTCAGATATTTTGTATGTAAAATATCTAAAACTTGAAATTAAAAAAAATGAATTGTCATAAATGAATTTTTAATTGCCACTTAATTTTGTATTTATTAAAATACAAATAATCCGCATATTTAAAATAATTATTTCTAACTCTATGAAAATTTGCTATTAAACCATGATTAAAACGGATGCCCAAATGCCATTTCTTACTTTCAAACACTCTTCTGAATGCCTACCTCTTATTTCCCTATTACTGTCTTCATAAATTACTTCATGAATTATAATTGTAAAAAGTATTATTTTTTAAAAAATCTTATAGTTTCAATTACGCGATGCTATTAAGAATAAATTTATATAAAACAAACGGTTATAAAATCACGAAGTAGAAAATAATTTAACCCTGTTTATTATGAATAAAAAATATAATGCTGTTGTGCCCGAGGAACACAATAAAAGCACCTAAGCAGAAGTTAAGACAAATTTAATATTTTACAGAATAAAATATATTCTATGCATAAATAATAATCCCTAATTAGCCCAGTATGGAAATGTGAGATAATTTTTAACGATTTCTCACCGGGTGATTTTATCTTTCTGAAATGATTATCCTTGGGGAAAATGACCCAATTCTTATGTTCTTTAAGCTTAGATAATTATTCTTAAAATTACCACTAAGCACTTGGATGATGAGGTTTCATTCATTTAGCTGAGGAATGATAGATTTTTTTTCTGTAATTTTTTTTAGGGGACAGAGTTTTGTAATTGGCTCCATATATAAGAACCTTAAAAGAAATTTAATGGTTTTAAGAGCTTAATAACACTTTTTTATTAATGCACCAAAAAGAATGTTTTAGATTGTTAAATAGTTCCATAGTTTCAATTCTTTATTTTATGTTTCTTTCTTATAAGTATCATTACATCATTTTATCAATACTTTTCTAATATCCACAAACGTGTAGAATTCCACGTATTTAACAAGTTAACTGATAGTTAAATTCTCAAAATATTAAAATAAAGCATTGTTATCAAAAACAAGCAATGTAATAAGATTTTGCAAACTCTAATACATTAAAAAATAATTGAAAATTCTTTTAAAAATTCCTTTTTCACATGCATGGAGCATATCAGTTTAAACGAAAATATATATAAAAATAATTACCACTTTGTTGAAAATCACAAAAATAGTTATCTTTGATTTTTTCCCATCATTATTGTTAGAAATCACAAACTAAAAAGGAACAGTAATTATTGCTTAACTAGGTTTCATATCTGAATACTAATTTTAAATTCATTAAAGGCATTTTGCATTTGACAAAACAAGGTTATAGAGATTCAAAACATATATTGCCAAGATAAAAATGTTTCACAATTAAAATATATATTTAGTTATCTTTCTATTATCTGATCAAATATCACGGAAAAAATTTCGATTGTCGATTTGTCATATTTCAACATATAAAACGACATCGTGTTAAAAAGGCTTAAATAGGCATTTTGGACTTCTGAGTTTTTCACAATGAAGTTCAAATCTTTTACAAATCTGCATGAAAAAAACAACATTAATTTCAAATATTATAAAGTATTCTGCTGTAGAATTATTTCATTTAAATGCATTCGTATAGCTGCGTAAAGAGTCATTAAATTGATAAATTCAATTCAAATTTGAATTTTGTATAATATTTCCGGTAATAAAATCATTATTCATGTTTAATTCATCCATTTCATTGCGTTTTGAATTATCAAGTTCATATGAACTGAGATACATACCAACTTTCTCTGATTTTACTTCATTCAAGCTGGGTTATAAACTATAACTTGAATAGTGATATTCTATATCCAGTATCATTTACCTTACTATTTTCAGTTATCATACATGCATGAATTCAATAGGCTGATAGAAAGACGTTCTTATTAAGATTAAGTCTAATATTTGTTATATATACTTTAAACTTGAAATTTTCTGTATTATAATAACTACTCCACTTTCACCCATGCAGCCTATTGTGTTTTTAGTAGTTCTTTGCATTTTCCCATCTTTGTTTGTTGGTAGCAGACATGTTGTTTCATTTAGATTCAGCATGAATGATTCCATATTTGAACATATAAAATTTAACGGTAAAATTAATATGCTAAATATATTTTCATTTTTTTTTCATTTACGGAACTATTATTCATAAGCAAATATCACTCTAAAATTAATTTTTTTGGACTTAAAAAAGTCTCAATTGTGGAAACTGATTGAAATCTCTTATTGTACTACTGAAGAAACTGATTTAAAGAGCATTTTGAACCGAGATCAATTTTTCGATTCTTTAAATCTCATTTAGTATACGTGAATTTTTTCCGAAAAATATTGCAGATAAAAATTTGAACTTTTTTTTTTTCGAATTCTTGGAAAATTCTTATTATATACAGATAAGCCTTTGATGTTATAATTGTGCTATCTCTTAGACAAAGTGAAATTTTTGGGGTAGGGTGGGAGGGGGTGATTGGCATTTATTTTCATTTACAAAAACTCTTAAAACACACCCAAAAGAAAAACACTTTTTTTTTTGTTCTCTGAATATTTTTTTCTAAATCTTTAATATAAATGCTCACTTTTAATTTTCAATATGAAATGTGCAATAATTGATTGCACATATAAAAGTTTTCTTTATGAGTTCACTGGTTAAAAAATAATAACTGAATGAAATGAAAAATGTAGTAATTGTGTAAAACGCTCTCGAAAACAAAATAATATCTTAAAAGCATGCTTTTAATCCTTTTATTTTATCTTTTATTCTCAGATTTTTAATTAGGCAAATGTTACCGATGCTTTTTATCGCGTCACATAAATATTTATTTAAAATTTTAATTTTAACTGAAAAAATAAGAAAACAGAAATATTTATTTGAAAACTAACATAAACAATATGTGTAACTATTAATGTCTAGATTTTGCTAATCCTAATTTAAAAAAAAATTATTATTTGAAATAAAAAGATATCAAAATGCATTCAACTATTATGCTATCATCAATGGCAAAATTCAAGCTATATTTGACTCTTTTTTTCTGCTAAAAATTTATAATTAGTAATCATTTCAAATATGATTGAAACTTTCCAGAGCCTTCGTAGTTTTTATTTTTGTATCAAAGAGAGGTTTTCTTTTTCCCAAATTGAAGTTATCTTAAAAAAGATTATTTTCCCTTAGTTTAAACGCGATTGATAGGTTCAGTTTTTTATGTTCAATTTACATTAGGATAAAAATTCTTAACTAATTTCGAATGCCGATATTTCAGAATGCAAAACATTTCTAAAGCGTTTGAATGTGTAGTTAGAAAATGTCAAACAAAAATTCATTCAATGGAGATTATACTATTTTTTTAAAATTTTATATTGCAGTTACCCATTATTATTCCATTAAAATTGATAAAAAAATAAATTAAAAAACATGCAAAGAGATGCTCGTAAGCGTATAAAGTGTGCATATAAAGAGTTTATTACATATCCTTATAAAGCCATTTGCATCGATTTTAAATGAATTGTTTAAAATAAATTATAATTCTTTTAACAGCAAGCAACCGGAAAATAACGAAATGAGTATAATGTTGTTATAAAAGATAATTCAGTAGTCCATTTACTGCTAGAGTTTAAAAAATACAATATTTTAAATTAAATCTGCATTTTATTTGAAATTTGCAAATTCGTAGACAAAAAATGTGCAACGAATTCATAAATATATATTCCAATCATGTAGGTGATTTTAATATCCTTTTTTTTGTTTCACTTCTATTTATTTTGCTAGGTTTCAAACGAAATTAATATATTAAAAGATCCGTTGTAAATCTATAGCATTTGCTTGTTTACTTTTTCTATGTTAAAGCTTCTAAATTCCTCCTTCTTCTCCATCTGCTTATCTCTTCAGAATGTGAATACGTTACATTAAAAAGCTCTTACCAGTTTCTCACATAAAAACCGAAAAAATTTCCCATCGTTAAATGCTTTATAAAATCCACATTTTATCACAACAGAGGATTAAAGACACTTACATAAAGAAGAAATTGAAGAGATGATCACTTCTTTTAACCATCAAAAGCACTAAAATAAAAAGGTATACTCGCATCTGAGTATATAAATACAAAGATTTAATGGAAATGCATAAAATGAAAACTCGAAAGGCTTAATCATAATGCTACGCATACCGTCTAGAAATATGTGTGTTCAGATGTTTCATTAAGTATTTAATTTGCAAATATGCATTTAGAATGAGAAATTTTTCAATATTTGAGTGTTTCTATTTAGTTATAAAATTACGCCTGTAAATTCGTTTGCAATTTTTTTTTTGCACTTTTTATATTTTTTGTTGAAATCTTTATCTTCTTAATAAATTATCTTCCTAAATGCTTAGTTTTTATATTTATGAATAAGTTTATTTGCATTAACTATTAAAATTAAGTTTTTTTATTGAGAAACGGTTCAGAAACTAAAAGCCTCAACAGAAAAATTATATCAAAACTACCACTTATGCAAATTTCAAATGTAAAATGCTGTTAATGAAAATGGATTATTTTAAAAGCTATTAAAATTAGATTTAGAAATCTTGTAATATTCTTTGTTTATCGAACTGGATGAAATCATTTATGCTGCTATTAAACAATATTTAGATCATATATGTGTATATATCTTAATGTTTATTGTTTTTTCTCATTTGTTTTGCGAAATATTACTCTTCTATTTTTAATGAAATAAGCTATTTACTAAAAATTTCATCAATAATTGAAATGTGCAATGCAAATTTTCAATTAAGAACTTTATAGAAAATGTTCATAATCTTCATCGTTTATTTTAAAAGTAAACATCCTTATTTAAAACTAATAAATGGAAGCTATCTTCATTCCCTCACTTACTGGATTCACCATTCCGTACTGACTATATTGTAAATGTGATGTAGGTATCATAATGATCGTAAGAAAATAGCATTTATTTTTTAATAACATTAAAATTCTATTCTTATTTATTTATATCATTAAATTAAGAATATTTATTATATATGATTAATTAATTTTTCATTACATTCCCTCATTCATGCTAAATGAAATAAGTTTCTTACTAAAAATTTCATCAATAAATGAAATGTGCAATGGGAATTTTCAATTATGATTTTTATTGGAAATGTTCATAATTTTCATTGCTTATTTTAAAAGTAAACATCTTTATTTAAAACTGCTAAATGGAAGCTATCTTCATTCCCGCACTTATTGCCTTCACCATTCGTAAAGACCAGATTGTAAATATGATGTAGATAGCATAATGTCCTTTCAAATAAAATAGCATTTATTTTTTTTATTATATAAAAATCATTCCTATTTCTTTATTGTATTCAAACAGAATGTTTATTAAATACGATTCTGAAATTTTTAAGGAGATACATTATTAAAAATATAACGAGATACTTAAATGCAATAAAAATTAAAATAATCTGAATATCCTTTGAATTTACATCCCATAATTTACAGTGAAATTCATTTAAGTATTTGCAACCTTTTTCTCTTTAAATCACCTTCAAAATTCAAACCAAAGTAACCGAAAAGTTTACTCAGAAAATAGACGATAGAAAAAGATGATGCAGGGCTTAACGCAGTCTTCCAAGACTCTTTCAGTTACTTTTTTTATTTTGCTTCAAGGTAAAAGTGCTGAGGCAGCCTCAAGATAAAAAAGAGATTTCTTCAGACTTTCTTGCTGCGATCAGAGGATCTTCATTCTCTGCGGAGAATTGGAGATTCAACTCGTATAGAAATATGCCAGAAAGGATAATGCATGCCATTCAGGCTTAGAACGCAAATAAATTCAACTAAAAATGCCATGTGATTAAGAATTTTGTTGCAAGCTCTATATCGATCAAGTAAAAGCAATTTATAACAAGTTCTCCAAGGAAAAACAAACAATAATTTAAATCAAAGTATAGAAAATGTTTCTAAGTATATCAAATATTGAAATTGAACAATAAATAGCGTATTATTTAACATGATTGTTGCTTTTCTTTTCTTTTTTTTACAATTTATTTCCCGCTACCAACCTTTAAGGATTAGCTGTCATACAGAAACACTGATTATTTTCAATTTAAATTCAACTGCTTTTATATAACTTTAAGTCCATGATGACTTCAATAAACAATTTTTAATCATTAAATTATGAAAGGTATTAAAACCATATTATTTTAATTGGCTTAACCATATCCTATTTACTACGTTCATAAACATTCTTAATGGAGTTAAGCCACATTACTTCAAAGTAACAGAAAATGCGTAATTAGATTACACACACAGTTACCTAGATGATAGTTCTGTAATTTCATGAGATTTGTAGGAAAATTCATATGCACAATAAATAGAACCTATAAAAAAGACATCGTTTTATATCTATCACAAATTGACTTTTAAAAATACTAAGTTGAGGAAACAAAATATACATAATAGAATGAATTTAATAGAAGTTTATCAGTAACCAGTTGGTCGCCAATGTCGCCTAAAAACGATAGAAAATAAGTAGATTTGTATCATTAAAGAAGTGTAATACTGAATATATAAACACATTTGTGAAAGAAAATAAAGTTGCAAAGTGTATTTTTCTTCTAAAAAGAGATATAAAGTGTACAGAGAGTAAAGTGTAAAGATTTTAATATGAATTATTTTTATTACTTTCTAATTATATTCTATAAAATTCCACAACTTAAGTATACCAGTATTGAATCGAATAACCTGTGAATTCATTAAATATTACTAAGACAGCATATGAACATCGTTCATCAAAATCAGGTTCATTATTGATAGGATATGGAATCTATTAAATAAAAATTCATTTTTGAACTTCTATATTTTGTATTTACTTTTCAAGAAACTTCTAATTTTCATTTACAAAGAATTATCATGGTTGGTTGAAATTTCAGATTCTAACGATGCAAGCAAAAGCAACCAGCAGTTTATTACATCGAGTTACAATGATTGGCTACTGATTCTTTCGTAATTTTAGAGTGGTTGATTGTCATGAAGTCATTTCGAAATTAAAGTAGTTTTGAAAATTTTAATTTGTGATTTGTTATATTTTTATAAATATACATTTGTGTAAGTTGTACTTCCATCTATACAACAGCATTCTTAAGCTCATATACGGAGATATGATTTATACAAATGCATATTTTTTTAGGTATGTCAGGTTGAGTCTCTTTCATTTTCAATGTTTATAAAATGTTGCTTTTTCAAAAATTTTCAGAATTTATTTTTTATTACCATATTTATGACAATCTGTTTCACCAAATGATTGAATTAATTTTATTAATTCCTAACTGAATTTTAATACTATACAATTTATTTTTATTAATTCCTAATTATATTTTTTATATTTTACAATCTATTATAATAATTCTTTATTGCACTCCTTAAAACTCCAAAACAGAAAGGTCCCAATCATATTTCGCGACGGAATTCTATGACTTCGACGAATATTGCGAGCCCAACATAAGATAATGAGCATTATTCATCACAATCGCGCCCATCATTAATGTGATATGGAATCTATTTGCGAACAACAACAATTCTGTAACCCTTCACGTTGCATGGTTACCGAGTTATTTCATATCCTTCCGGATAACATGACAATCAACTCTCCTCTTGGTCTCAATTAACTTTATTAACATTCTGTCTGACTGCCAGCAGACTCGTTCAAGGACCAATGTGGTAAAAGCCAAGTACAATTTAGCTTTAATTAGTCTCATTAGTTTTCAAGAAGTGATCATGGACTTGGGACTATAGGAAGCATTCCAGGCAGAAAACCAAGCAGGCATGAAGGCGATTGCATGAGTATGCTGTTGTCAACCATTACTTACCAAAATCGAAATTAGATGGAATCTGTAATATCCAGGATGATTAATTGCTTAGAAGTACGTTTTGATAGTAATGCCATTGTGATTAGTGATTGCTAGTTCAAGTGGACTTTGTCATTCTTTCGAGCGTATAAATGGAATGGAGATCGAAATTTTGAACTATGTCGCCTCAGAATAAATGACCGAAATATTTGCATTTAATGCTCTTTTAAGAAGCAATAGCAGTTGATTCAAAATTGATTTAACTTTTAATTTCCAAATTTACTATTTCTTTCTTGTAAATCTTTATGCATAATTTGCTAAAGATAAAAATAAACTTTCAAAATAGATTTACATAAAATATTTTTCATTAATAATTAGAATCAATGCATATATATTATATTACAAAATCCCTGTTTGAAGAATTGTTATAGTAATTTCTTTTATTAACATTAATGACATCATAGATTTAAAAAATTATCTCTCACAGTTTGAAATTTTTTCATCAATTTCTTTTTAAGAAAACATAGATATATCTTGATTGCGAATAAAAATTAGTAGCAAATTTTATATTGCGCCGTTCAAGTTATGTAAAGTTTGAATTATTATTTTATTAAAATTTAAAAATAGATTGAAAGGTTTTGATGTATTTTCTATAAAAGTTTTAGCTTCAGCGCTTTAAAATATTTTGAAATTTAGAATTAAAATGGAGATTTTTCTTGGAGATTAAATATTTAGAAATCATAATTTCACATGCCATTACTGTGATTGGTCGGAAGAAATTTTAGGAAAATAAAATTTTATTTTTGCTATTATTAAGACAATGAAATATTAAAGGAAACAAATTGCATTTATACTTTGTAAAACTAGTTTTTTAGCTATCTTAGTATTATGTATTATAACTTGTCCTATCCAGTCATATTAGCACACTCATTTATTTAGATTTCTTTCAAGCACTGTATCTTATTGTACTACTGAAGAAAATTGCTGATTTATGGTTAAATATAATATGACATATAGTTATATTATAAAAATGTTCATGTTAAGTATGTGACATCAATATTTTTTTAAGCAAATTATATCTTTAAGCAAATTATATTATCTTTAACAATTAGCACAATCAGAAAGTACCTACTTTTATGTTAGTTAAGAAAAATTATTTGTTTGTTCGCTATTTTTATGTTAGTTAAAAATTTCTTATTGATTTTAAAAGTGAGTATATAATCAACTTTATACAATTTATATTCATTTATATCTTATTAAATATTTAATATAATGTACTGAAAAATGTCTTTAATTTGTGTTTTGTCTCTTTTTTTAGGTAAGTGACACTTCATTATTTAACAATTATGAGTGAGCACCAAGGCAGGTAAAACTTTATTCAAATTAGATATCAATTTACTGTGAGTTAGAACATATTTTTGTTTTTAATTCATGATATATAATACAAGTATATAATTCATTTTTATAATGATAATCATTATATATAACTCAAGCCCACATCATAGACTTAAAAACGGGTATTATTTTTGAATTCATCAACATGCATTTCTTTTTCGTTTCAAAGTTTTATTTTGATATTTGTATTTTTTTTTAAATTCATGGTAACATAAGCCTTTCTTTAATTGTAAAATTCTGCAAAATAAGTTCCTTTTAGTTATTTAATAAACTTTATATAAAATTTTAGTTTCTATTTTATTGAAGATAAAACATAGTAAATAAAATGAAATTTAACGTATTTGTAAGAACATGAGGAACGCCATTTCTTTGCAAAAAAATGAGCACTGTAAAGTTGATTACTGGGGAAAATGTCGAATATTTTTTTATCTATTATTCTAATTTTTTAATCAGTTATTTTATTAAAAAAACTGGTTGAATTTTAATTTTACTTCCATTCTTTGACAAATTACATATATTTTTATATTTGTAAACTCTATGTTTTATTACCATTCTTAAGTTCTAAATTTTGATAAAATCTTTATAAAGAACTTATTAAATGAAACCTTAAATCAGAGCTTTAGCTGAAATTCTGCACAATAATTTCTGAACATACCTTGTAATTTATGAATTTCATATTAAACAATCTGTTTATTAAAAACTAAGAATGTATAGATGTTATCATGTTATTTGTCTGTTATTATTGTCATGTTATTGATCTGTCTAACGCCAATTTTTAAAGGATGAACAGAAATACAGTTTGTTTGTTTGTTATAAAACGGTAATATTTTAAAGCTATCTTCATAAATGTAAAGAAATTTTTTTTAAAAATCTTAAGCTATAGTTTTTTTTCTTTGATTTATAATACTTTTTTACCAAATCATATTAATCCCTACAATAAAAAAATTGGCTTTGAACTTATATATTTTAGTATCATACATTTTTTCAATCAATTTTTTTTTGTAAAAATTCAAACATATAAACATTTTAAAAGATTTTTAAAAAACGTC
>JAPMOR010045645.1:1130720-1167971 GCA_026543865.1 Argiope aurantia | reverse complement strand
TATATATATATATATATAACATAATATCACTTGATCCTTCTAGAATAAATCCAAAAAAGCAATTTAATTTTAAAATTATTGCACCATAAATTATTCTGTATAAGCAGTTAATGATTATTTACATACAATGTATTCCTTAAAATTCCAGAGTTTCCAGAATAGTAGTCTTCTTACTTTAGATTAAACTTAGGATATTTAAACACGATTCAGATTTTATTTGTTTCCGTTTCACAGTAATAAAAATGCAAATTAATTTTTCAAGTGTCCTTTTAGGTTTTAAAAACATATAAAAGGGATTTGAAACTGAAATTTACAGTCAAAACATTTTCTATGCAATCACAATGCAGTAACTTTTAGTTTTTCTTTACAATTCCTTATATCGTTCCATACACCTTATTTCAGGTCTTCGAATATGCAAAGCAAATAAGTGAAACTACTAAACATTGCTTACAAATTCTGCTCATAAATTTCCTAAAAAATAATGATCCTACATGCAATGTTAGCGATCATATATTTGTTTTCAGTTGGGTGCAAATGAATCCTCTAAATTTCCCTGTCATTTAGAACGCGTGGCGAGCGAACAAACAGGTAGTTAGAACGAAAAAGAAAATAAAACAGTCAACCATATATCAGAACTTGGGTGGCCGAGGTAAAGATTTATCAGTATACTACAGTTTATTCGCTGTATTTCTCTAGATTTCTTTTTTCTGTTCTTATAGTAGCACTCGGAGAAATAAATCACGGATGCGTTTCAACGATTGTCCTTTGCAGCAGTTTTCTTAAAGACTGTTTTTCTTTCTGGGAAGACTTGGATGTTGCCCATGAATAAACTGGTATCAACAATGCTACAGATGGTCCATCTGTAATATTAAAAAAAAATCTTTTTGCACACAAGGGATGTAAATAGTTATATTCATTCAACATTTTTAGTTTAATAATGAGAGAAAATGTATGCTTATAAAGCCAGTTTTTTATTATATATATTTTCGGCATATTACGACAAATAAAAAATTGTCATTTCGTTTATTCTACCAGAATTAGAGCCGCTGTGGCCTTGTGGTAAGGTCTCGGCTTCTTAACCGGAGGGTTTCAGGTTCGGGACCCGATTCCGCCGAAGGATCGTCGTGTAAATGGAAATGGTGCACGTTAAACGCCCTGACCCAATGCTCCTCCCACTAGTGTGGCATGCTGTGGAGACGGGGTCCCAGCTCAGGTGTCATCCTCGTCATCTACCCGCGGTTCGGAAGTGCGAGGCCCGTCCCAAAATTGTCCTAGTGTTGCTTTAAAATGGGACGTTAATGTAACTAAACTAAACTAAACTTCAACCAGTATTAAGAGGCGTCAGATAATATGATACAAAAACCGGATTTTCACCTGTCAAATTAATTAAGATGAATTTGGCGAAATCTGCATTAATTTTTTGAGTCAACATTTTATTTTCATTCAGTCATGTATGCTATTTCCATTCAGTATTTTAAAAGCTTTACTAAAAATGTTGGTATGAAAAATCAAACATATTTTAATTATGTAACGTTGTATCGACCATTTTAACCAAATTAAAAGAAAAATCCTTATTTCGACCATTATCATCAAATAAAAAATACGATATGGTGTTGTAAGTTTTAGCTATTAAACTGATTGGTGTTATTTTGTTAGAAGCTCCATCTATTTTTGTGGTCAATGAGGCAGTTAATAATTAAGTACTGAAATGTTCACATTAGAATTTGTTTCTAATTAATAAAATATAAATATTTTCTTCTGTAAATTTAACTAGAAAAAAACCACCGTTGCTAATATATAATAAATATAAAAAGATTTCTTATGTTGCAATTTTTTTAAAGATTATTTGTTTTGATTCTGAAAAATTTAAATTCTCTACTTAAATGGATTAGTATTATCGGAATTACAAATGATGTATCTGAAGAAGAACAAAATCATTTCATAAAATTTTGAATGTTAACTTATATTCATTTCGAATTTCAAATTACTGCAAAAAATGTAAAATAAAGTCAACCATTATTTAATTTTCATATTATTTTGATTGTCATTTTTTTTCTAAAAAAATAAAAGAGGCTAGTGCAGCCATTTTCAGTGCCGCAAAAGATGCCAGAGGATACGAGGGAAAATCTGATATCCTAGTCGCCAAATTCATAGGTTTAAATTTGGAGGGCCCTGAACAGAATAATATGCACTTACCGAAATTTTCCTATAAAAATTTGCTTGTTATATCTTGAAATAAAAATAATTTTCCATCCTCCTTCCAACTATTGGCAAAAGATAGTTTTCTTTCTAACATACAATGCGTTTGAATGATTTTAATTTGCAGTAGTTTTTTAAAGATTATTTTCCCGGAAGAATTATGAAACTTTCCATGAATAAATCGTTATAATAGCAAGAGCGGATAGTGAATTAGTAGTAAATGAAAAAAAAAATATTCATCTTTTTAAACCTGAAATATAAATTGTTGTTTCACTGAGCATTTTCAAGTTAATGTAAAAAAAAGTCATTTTTAATGACATTTTATTTCGTCCACCACTATTATAATAATGAATCAGGAATCTGAAGTCGAATAAAGACATTTTTTCCGAAATTAATTTTGAAATTAATGCTAAATGTTAAATTATTCAACTTTTTCAAACCAATATGAAAGACAATGTGCTCGTTAAAAATCAAATATTTTTTAACACGTATTTAAAAAAATTGGGTTAAATCACGTTTCTCAAGAAAGTAGAATTATTTTTTTTAAAATATAAATCCATCTAGATCCATAAGTATTTCTCCTTTATTTTTCTCAAATAAGCAAATCTCAAATATTTAATCCATAACTTGATATTTCAAGCTGAGACTTGATGAAAGCAAGCAAACACAACACATGTACTTTTTATAACACAAATATATCGATAACATCAATTAAATTCTACGAAAGAAATATATACTCTGTTTATTTTTAATGAAATTAGGCTCTTATTAGAAATAAGAAAAGGATTTCTTGCTCTCCTCATTTGTTAGAAAATTCGATGAATTATTATGAGTCTTCAACTTAAAATACAAATATTGTTGGTAGATAGAAGTAGCTTGAATTAAGTTGATGCGTTTAGAGAGTTCAGTGTGTCTCACAATGCGACTCAACGACTGAGAAGTTTAGTTTAGTTATATTAACGTCCCGTTGTGAAGCAACACTAGGGCTATTTTGGGACGGACCTCGTAATTTTGAACCGCGGTCAGAACGACTGAGAAGAGTTTTATTAAAAAAATTCAGCGCTGTGAAGACTTTTTTATAGTTGGCCAAGTGTTACAAAATCTGCCGAAAATCTCTTTCTAATAAATCTGCCGAAAGTCGCTTTCTAATTTGATCCGAAAATTGAAAATCATAAGTACGCTTATGTTCATATCTGGCCATTTCGCTTAAACTAGGGCGAAAACACCAATTTTTATGGTGCAAAAGAAATATTCGTAATTATTTCAATAATTGTATATAAGAAAACCTCTTATATACATATTTATATTATAGACCTCTTATAATTTCCATTTGGCAAGATAACACATCACTTTGACTAAATAATAATGGAATTCTGTGTTCAGCAAATATGAGTCCATTATTATTTTGGAATGCGACTTAGATAATACGCTGATATAGATACAACAACAACAAAAACCCAAATGCCATCAGCCTAACATTATTGAAAGACATTATTATAATAATGATCTAGCATTATTATAATAAAAAAGGAGGGATTACGATATGAACTAGATAGTAAAGATGATTTTAATGTGTTGTACAAAGAAACTGCCGCTGCTGCGAGATACTGAGAATGAATCCTCTATTCCTATGTCAGACATGTATGTGCACTTTTGGTGAGGAATTCATCTTTATAAGTGAGATGTAATAAATCCACGCAATAAAAATATCTTCAAAATCTCGATTTCGAGATAATAAATTCCCCACAGATTCTCATGACTTAATTCCAATAACGCATAATTGGAACTATTTTAGGAGATAAATGACTGCCTCAAATATCTTTCCCAAAGTCGTTAAATGAGCTTGAACAATGAAGGCTCTGTGAAAGATCTTTGATTCCCATTTCGATGTTTCACAACTTACTATTATTAACTTGGAATTATATAAAATACGTAAAGTCAATAAATTACTGTTAGGGATAGATACATTTCATTTTATAATTAATTAATTTATTTTTTAATAAATATCTTTCATTAATTATTTTTCTCCAACAGCGGAATTTTGTTAAAAATATTTAATTATATGTTTTATATTCTGCTGGATAAAATCCAATTAATAACTATTAAAAACACCGGTGTTTGAAATGCTATATTTATATGCTTTTAAAAAAAATCTGCACAATAAAAAAAATTGTATCTTAATTTTTAGATAGCAGTATAGTTACACATTATTACTCGGTTATTGTTTAACTTAGAAGTATAATGAACAGAGTTAAAATTGCATTAAGAGCTCCTCCTTTTCAGCTGATTAGATGTGAAGAATGCCAAAGATTTTCATATGAAGATCATATCCCAAATTTTTATTTGCTAAACTTTTTGCGATCCTGGTTACATCGTGTAGTTATTTTCTTCACATGCATGAATCGTTATATACATAAATTAAACAAAAGACTTCGCAGTTTTCATCCGGAGTTTGTTATAGATGTGCAATTTTAGAGATATAACCACTTGCTCAATTTCATCGGTACCACTGTGCTTTTAAAAACGTTTGTACATGAATAGACAGAAGACATATCTCCATTTGATATACAGGGTGGTTATAATTAAAATTCCCTTATAAAAAGCACCCTACAACGCTAGCGGGTGAACGGATTGCTACGAAATTTGGTACATAGACCATACATGAGATGCGCTCACGGAATTTCGAAAAAAAATATGCCAAAATAACCATCAAAGGGCGCTTTTTCCGGAAAAACATTAAATTTAGCACAATAAACGACAAAAACGTTTCCCATTCATGGGAAAAAATTAGCTTTTTTCAAAGTGTTGCCATCACATTGATTAAAGCTCCAATTAAAAATAAATTAAACCTTTTTGGAAATGAAATCTGCAAAAATATAATTTTCGGCACGTGTCTGTAGGAAATGAAACAAATAAGAAATATTATTTTTTCTAAAAAATAAATTCAAGAAAAATTATTTTATGATCTTTTACACTCTCTATATTATTGATCCAATAAATCAGTTTTATTTTAAGGCAAGTTTTGTTTAATATGAACAGGATATCCATTCAAATCAGGGCCACACAGCTAATTTGTAAACCTTTAGCAAGACACAGATCTGCTACAATGGTGTAAATGGAAAATGATTATATTTTATGTAACTTGATTCAATAAATGCTCTAATAAATAACGAATTTTTGATTTTACATAAACCTTCTGCTGTGGAAATCACGATTAACAAAATGTTCTTGAAACACTAATATTTTAAATAAAAAGAGTTAATTTCCAATCAATTAAATCAATCACTTAAACTGACTGATTTATGAAAATTTGGATATCACTATTCAATAAAAAAATGATAATTTTAGATTTTCCATCGAACGTTTCAAATAAAATACGCCAATCAGCGCGCAAGTTTCTCAAGATTAATTGGCCGAAGATTATGAAAATGTTGAGTTTTTCTAAATTTTTAACATTCAAAACTTCATAAATAAGTCTTAGTTGATCGTGGAAAATAGGAACATTCATTCATTTATTTTAAATTTGGTGTGTCCAGAATATTTCTCAGAATATGATACCTTACTGCATTAAATTTAGACTTCATAATTTTTGAAATATATTTATAGGCCGGAACAAAATATTATTATTGATTTCATTTCAATCCTTTTGAAAGCAAAACTAAAAACTGAATTTTATGCTGAATCTAAATATTTTTGCTGAAATATTTTTTAAGATATTACATAAATTATGAAACATATTTTGTAGTTCACATAAGACTCAAAAACCGAGCGATTCTGTTTGCAATACTCATATTCAATAATAATAATAATTAATAAATAACAATAAAGCTGATAAATAAAATAAAACGCTTGGTTTTATTGAAAAATATCTTAATATTGATTGCAATTTCATCATTTACATATTAAAGTTGAAGTTTTGCCGGAAATGACAGCAAATTAGCAAAATATATATAGTAAATTGAACGAAACGATCTAAAAAGTATAAGTTTGGTATGACTATCAAAATTGGAAGATTAAAAATGTTTCCTTTGAGAATCTATTAAGAGACCAGTTACTTAAAATATTTAATTGAAAATTGTAGCGAGCGGTAATACTGGCGAACCGGCTGGTCGACAAAGGCGGCTAGTGAGTAATAAAACAAAAACCGGGAAAAGTTGAGAACACCATAACGCTTCATGTGCGAAGCATCACAACTGATAAGTTACTAACTGTTGTTTAAAACACTACCCATCCACTTAAAATTTTGCAGGTGAATGACGGTGGTCACATCGAACTCATTTCCCCATATCGTCTTGGGAACGATTAACAACTGCTCCTCTTGTGCAAATTCGTTTTAATCTGTTCTTTTTCTGCAAATGAACTGTTTTTTTTTTCTTTTTTTTTCCTATCAAACAGCATACTGTTATTTTTTTTCCTTACTTTTACTTAATGTGATTCGATGACAAGGTGATTATAAACTAGTCAATAAACGTTAATATTGTTTCTGTTTTCCATTTTGGTCGTTTAGCGCGTTAAATTTAATGTTTTCTAGAAAAAAACGGCCATTTTTTTTTAATTCCGTGAGCGCATGTCGTGTATAGCCTATATATACTAAATTTCGTTGCAATCACTTCATCCGTTTGCGTTGTAGGATGCTGTTTATAGGGAAAATTTAATTATAGTCACCGTGTATTTCTCCTGAAAATTGCATTAACATCAACTTAGATATATCGAGCTAAGACTAAAAAGATGATGATAAGAGACTAAGAGATGCACAAGACTTCAACTGTATTTCAGAAAAATGGACTAAATTTGACTATTTGGACTGTTGTACTCCAAAATTGTCTTTTTCTTTCAGTTCTGAACATTATGAATCGTTAATACATTTCCATGTTGAAGAATGACACGGCTTCTATTTTCAATTCATTGTAGAAGAGAAAGTAAAAACGAGTTAAAGCTCTTTTATTGATCAAAGGGACGAAAATAAATTAAATGCTTATATAAAAGTAAAATAACGAATGTTCCTTACATGAAGTAGAAATATAACTTTCCTCATAAATATTCATTAAAAGGAAATAAATTTTTATTTTGCCAACAACTCTTTTGTTAAAATGAAACAAAAATGTTTGAAACAAAGTTTAGTTTTAATTAACTGCCATTATGCATATTAATGAAAGGAAAATTTAACGAGCCACACTGAGGTCATTAAGAATCGGAAGTGCAAGTGTAAAAAAATTCATTTCGCAAAAAAGTTTTAAAAATTCATGCATTAATGCGTTTTTCAAACAAATGCGAAACACAAAAATATAGTTTCATTTTGTATATGCGCCATTCAATGGTTGTAGTCACGAAATAAACGCGAAGCTATTTGTTCCCAGAAAAACGTTTTAGAGTTCGATTAAGAAATGGAATAAATGTTGAAAAAAATTCCTCAAAAAACATCTTATGACTGTTCTTTATTTTAAGAAATCTCCGAAAATTTTAGTTAGTTATGCTGGTTGTTAATTTTGTTTTTGTATATGCTTTATATAGAAAAAAGTTTAATTTTCTTTTTCAAAAACTGTTTATAAACTCAAGCTTAACATTTTTTAATTAACGCCATAAGCATCGTTATATGAAATCCATTTTCCAGCCATGGAAAAAATTCTTCAGTAAGTTGGCGTGGGGGAATCTTGTCACTTTATGCTTCAAAATTTATCCAGTTGCAGCAAAAATAATTTCATTTAAACAACAGGCATTAGTTCAGCTTATATCAAATGAATGGGAAGCATTCTTTTATTCTTTTCAACCACTGAACTTCAAAAGTAAAAGTATTTTTGAAAAACATAATAAAATAAACAGTTGGTATTATTATTTGCATTTTTACGAGTAACTATGCAAATTTTAGTAATATCTAGTCCTTTTTGTTCTTGAGATGAACAAATATTTTCTTCATATATTTATATTTTTCTTTGTTGAGGTTTTGTATTGCTAGTAATTTAAAGACAAGCTTCAAGGCAAATATTAATTCGTTTTGAGCAAAATGGTAAAATCGGCAAAATTCGTGAAATCAAATTCTGATATGAATAATCGACTTTATTCTTTGGATTTGAATATTCTGATAAGAAAAAAATGAATTCCACAAAAGAATTATGATAAGTTTTGTATCAAAAAAGTAACCTTAAATGTCATTTTAAAACATCTCAGATTCAAAAATGTTTTTATTTCCGAATTTCATTACAAGTAACAGAGAAAATTTTTAAAGCCCAGCGCTTTTATAAAATTTTTGAAATTTTCTGTATATTTCTCCTAATTAATTTCTGTATATTTTGTTTATACATGTTTCCGGGTGTAAGGATAAAGCTATGTTGATTTAAGAATACTGTTTGAAAATTTCTTATTACCTTATGCAAATATTACCTCCTTTGTCAATAAAATATGATGATTGAACTATGATTAAGTGCAAAATGAAACTAAGGGTCATAGAGAGCATAAAATATTTAATATCGTCAGAATGTAAAAAGTATCATTTTTGGAAATTATTAAAATTTATATTTTTCCTTGCTAATTTGAAAATTTTAGCTAGATGTATTCCATTTTATAAAAGATCTTTATAAGGTGATGTAAAATATAGAATAGAATATATTAGTCACAACTAAATAATTTTTTAAAAATATTTATTTTATGCACAAAATATTTACACTGCTAAATGAAAATATCTTTTTTATGAAAATTTTATTATTTTTAAATAATTATAACAATCTTATTTTTTACACTTATTGGAATAAAGGTTACTTAAGGAAATCGTAGGAAGTTAAAGAATATTTTATGATGTTCGAATCAAGAATTTTTGATCACAATTTTATTATTTTTATACAATTATAAATTTTGGTTTTATACTTATTTGAATAAAGGTTATTTGAAGAAATCATAGTAAAATTAAAGAATAATATTTTATTATGTTTGAGTCAATAAATTTAGTGATGCGATATTATGAAGTTTAAACATTTAAACATTTTTTTTTTCCTTTCAATCATTTAAAACATTCTTAGTATTCTAAAATTTTAAATAAAAAATCGTTTCACCCTTTAACGTTTATTGATTTACGTCTAAGCAGTCATCCAGAGAATTTGTTTCAAATCCTTTTATTTTAGTTAGTTCTATAAAATTAATGATATTCGAAGTTTCATAATTCGCTTAGTTTCGATGGAGAAGGTAGAATTTTTTTCTACCTAAGTGTAAAAATGCAAAAGTCTCAAAAATAGTAACTAAATTTGATTGGTGCAATCAGAAAACTGCTCAACAATTTAAAATTTTTATTTTTTTCTCAGCAATGAATTTTAGATACCATAATACATATTTATTTATGCCATTCAAAATATATTTTCATCCAGAATGCACACCATTTTTCAAGTTTCATAAATTAACTACTTCTCCACTATTAGGAATGGCATCCTTCGCGAAAGTGGCATAAAATATCCATAAAAAAATATAATTTTTTTTCAGAGGAAAAAAACGTTTTTAATTGTTCTTCTCCTAATAAAATATTCTGAATTGTTTTAAGTGATGACACATTCACACAAAAGAATAAAAAATATTTGTATAAAACTCTGATATTTCATTTCTTGGTATATGAATGTGCATCCAAAAACTAAAGTGTCATCATAGAACATTAATAACCAATATTGTTATTGGCATAAGCAAATATCGATATCTAGTTCTTGTTTCTCAATATTTAATATGTATGTTTGGCTGAACACAGAGTTTTAATTTAGATAGTTTTCTAGAATTTAACTTCTGAAAATGTAGGTTCCTTCCTTTGATGTGTTGAGTATTTCAGTTCCCCAATTCAAAGTTTCTATTCTTCAACTGTATCCCAATTACCGACACAATAGTATTCCATGCACATTCTAAAACTACGAGACATTTAAAAGGGCTAAAACGCAACCACGTTCATCGATGAAATTCCGAGTCCCACTTTAGCCCGATCTCTGCGCTACAGTGCATTGGGCTTTCTAATTAAGCTAAGTCAACACGCAGGCGAGAATATAAAGACGTATGATATGTTGACAAAAGCCGTCTCTTTATCTCTAGAATAAAGTGTTTGTCTTAGCAAAAGAGATGTTTGCTAGCTTAAAATTGGGTGTCAATCACACATCTTCATTCAGAGTTTTTTGAATTACCTTATTATGAAATGTCAGCACATTGTTTTGCAAGTTCTGCCATCGATTTAAAAATGGATTTGTTGAAGATGCTAGAGCTAAACACCTAAACAACTGATGGGTTATTTAATGGTTTCCGTTGTGCAAACAAATAATATTTTTAAAAGTAACTTACTTTGAACCTTTGGTATTGTATTTTCCAATGATGTTAAAAAACTTGGTGTTTTCTTGTGGCACTATTTCAATCAGATAAAAGCATCCTTTTCAGCAGAATATCTCTTTCGCTTTTCATTTTTTGATTTTTCAAAAACAATCGTTCTCAGTTAGCATCTATTCCTACAATGAAGTTTTTGAAGCGGATTATTTACAGATCTTGATACTCCGTTCTTTCCTTTCTGGCGTATACGATGATCATTATATATATTTTCAGTTTGCACTGCTTGTTTATGGAATCTTTATTTACAGCATTTTTGTTGGTGTGTGTGTGTGTGTGTGTGTGTGCTTGCGTGCGTGCGTGTGTGTGTGTGTGTGTGTGTGTGTGTGTGCTTGCGTGCGTGCGTGTGTGTGTGTGTGTGCTTGCGTGCGTGCGTGTGTGTGTGTGTGTGTGTCAGTCAAATGTGAAAGGTAAGATAAAGGTAAATTAATTATACTGTTTCGAAGTTTACATATATGCGGCATTATCTAAGATGCCATAAAGATGAATAGATGACACGACATCTAGTAGCATATAATAATGAAAAATGCATACACAATAGAAAGTGTGGCGAGTAGTAAAGATTAAAAATGTAATCTCTCAGTAGAATTTTTATATAGTTTCATTAATACTTTAGCAGTGAAATTATATTTCAACTCTATAAATGAAAAAGTTATCATCTAATTGTTCAAAAACGATCGAACCACCATTGTAGGGTTTTATTTTATGAAATATCTTTCGTACATCTCATACTATTCCTGACTTTTCATTTATGTCTCAATTTATCCAATTCCCAATTATCTCATAGTCATTTCGCATTATAATTACACAAAATGTCATAGTTATTCATTGGTGCTGTAAAAATGAAGAAATTTTATCTTTAACTTATAGGGATTACAGACAAAATATTGTCTTCGTTAAAAATTATTAGTTCTGTATAGTAGTCAAATTTTAGTTAAAATCGGCTCCGGAAAAAAGCATTTAATATAATAATTTAGAACAAAAGGTGCTAGATATATAATTCAGTAAAAATGTAAGATCCACGTCAAAGTTCTATGTTTTCGTAATTATTGTTTGCCAAGGTAATTCAGGATATTCACGGTTTTACCCAATCTTCATAATTTTATGGAGTAGGACGAGAAAGTTTCGAGGAAACCACTCTTATGGTTCATTACATAAAATAGATTCATATATATATTTCACAAACTTTCCACAATACAAGCAAAATGCCATTATGGTTAAATTAATATAAATGATACTTGTGATTTCAATTTATTATGATAAAAGTATCGAAATTTATCTAATTACAATTAAGTTGTTCAGGTTACAAAGTTAAAAATGAAATAGCGTGTGAAGTTTCAAGAATAAAATAAAGTTCCAGTTGTCAAGAAGATTTATAGCTTCAGCAGCTGGCATTCTTGTTATTCAAATTTAGAAATTCATTTTAAAATATAATTAAAAATTTTATGAATTCAATTATTGTTGTTTGAATGAAAGATTTTAATAATATGCTAAAATGATCATAAAACCTCATAAAAAAAATTGGAGTTCGCTATTAAATTAAAAAAGAGGAAGTCGCTAAGGTATTTTGAATGCAACATTCTCATTTATGAATATTCTCATCTGCAATGCAACATTCTCATTTATGAATATTTTTTCCAAGTGTTCACTTGAAAGTAGCCATTTTTCAGCATATTTACATGTAAACACGCAAACATAATCTTGAAAATTAAGCAACAATATTAATCATTATTATTTATGTGTAGGGATATTTTTCATGATGAAATAACACATCTGTCAAATGATTAAAAATTTCGTTTCTAGAAATTTAAACTTTCTGTAATATTATTTATCTTTAGAAAAACAATATATCTTCTTTTCTGATTACTGTTTAAAACAAGATAAGTTTATAACGCATTCCATTAAATAGCGTTTATGCCATATATATATATATATATATATATATATATATATATATATAATATATATAATATTGTATTTGGAGCATTTTCCATTATGTTAAATAATAATATTTCGAACAAATGTGCATTGAATGAAGTATGATGGAAATGTTCCACTCTACAAATCACAAATGCAATGGAAACAACTTTTTTAAATTGTTATTCAAAAATGTATTTGAATAACCATATTGTTTTTCTTGATTCTCTGTTCCTAGCCAATGTGCATTAATTGTTTAGAAATTTAAATACAGACTTTTTAATTAAATTATCCAAATAATTAATTCGGAAATGTAACGACAATTTTTTCAAAATTGTCCTACCTGAGAGGAGCATAAACTGTTTCAAACTTTGAAAACTTCTGTAATCTATAAGTCATTTAAACTTATATAATGAAAGATTTAGGAAAGACATTTTAATTATAAAATAATTGATAGTTTGTTTTCTATAAGTTTTTATTAGCATATGCCAGGTAATTAAATTAATATTGAATTGAGACAATACTAGGAACGCCCTGCTTAAATCTCCTCTGGCCCTGATGACAAATTATACTCATCATTCCTGCGATAATAACAGCTTTAATGGCAGCATATATATATATCATTTAGAGAACTACAAGTAGCCACTGACGAGGAATTGTAATTCATTGGAACAAAATAGGCTCTATTCATATCAATGGTTTTACTTCGAAACTAAGAGTAAATATTATCACTTCATCCGAAACCCCTGCTACAAAGGGACTCTGCCAATAACGTGATATCTTAACTGTCGGAACAAATTATATTTTTCCACTTATGAATTTTTCAATAACGGTTTATTTTAGCTCATACCAAATATTTGTTCATAATTTTTTTAAAATCATATTTTTTGCTTGGTTATTAAAGTTAACCTCTAAAAAATAGTATAGGCGGGTAGTGATGCGCTATATAGTTATCTTCAGCTGTATTGAGCTACTGCTTATTTAACAGAAATTTTTATATTACTATATAAGACATGCGTCGATCATATGGCAGTCTTCGTTAATGTTTGGTTTTTACCCAATTCAAACTAAGCTTTCTAACAGTATCTGAATGAGAAAAAAAAAAGATAAGTATTTCCGAAAATAACTGGAACTCTCACTTATAATTCACATAACTACGCCAATTTCAGTAACTAAAATGTCCCGTTTATAAATATAAGCAGGTGAAACATAATGTTCTTTTAACTGTGTGAAATCTCATTCCTCCTGAATCCGTTTTATAATGTCATTATACGTGCCGTGTGAACGAAACTAAGTGTTAGAAGATGGCATTCTTAATTTTTAGCCAGTCCGAATGTGTTTTAATAAACAAAGTCTCAATTAATATAAGCGTATACAGAAACATTTCTTTCATATAAATTATAAGAATGTAATTATTATTTATTGAAAGTAGTAGCATACATTTTCAAACCATATTTTTCAAAGAAAATAAAAATTTTGTTACCGCACAGTTTTGTATTAATCATAAATGCAGGAAATCGTTGTTTCTAATCTCATGGCAAAACCAATGTATTTTTGTTCTTACCTCTTTCCTTCTTCCGAATTTTTTTTTTTTTTTTTTTTGCAATCCTTGGTAGGTATGATGTACTATGGATATACGATATAATCTGATACTATGGATATATGGAAAAAATTCCTTTGAACGATTCACAAATGAATATTGAAACCTTATTAAGATACGTTTTTCATCATGTAAATCATTAAATGATTATAATTATTTTAACAGACAATTAAACTATCTAATAAGATATTCATTAACCAGATTCTTAATTCCTAATATTTAAAATATTACAGATAAATAGAAACTAAAGAGAGATAATTAAAAAAATGAAACTATCAAGATTTTCAATCTCTACTTTGTAGTAAACTTTTAAACCTATCTGAGTGCGAAAAATACATTTTTGAAAATATGTCTGTCAATTGCTCTGTTAGTTTGACTGGACTGTCCATGAACACGATGAATGAAATTTGGTATGTACTCTTAATACCAAATTCGTATTTATTTATTTTTTTCAAATTTTATGGAATCTATCCAAGGTAAATTTGTTTGTCTGACTGTCCAAACAGAAATAAAACCGATATTTTAAAAATAGAAAGCGCCTTCATCTATCAAATTTTGTGAACAATTCCAGGATCTAAAGTAAAGATCCGATTCAAATATTTCAAGAATTTGAACATTTTTGTACATTAACATGTGTGCACACATAAGCTGCATAGCTGAAAAACGCAAAGATTTGGATAAATGAAATTAGATACATAATTTTATTATTAAAATTATAGTTCTGAGTTCAAGTATTCTTTTTAGACGGTCGAAAACAAAGGACTTTATAATGCAAACTTGATTTCTCCAATACACTAAGAAACTTAAACTTTAGTAAAATAAAACTTTGAACATTTGTGACATTCACTGATTCCTCCAAAATCCACAGTTTTGATGCAAGAGGAAAAGATAGTAAGGCCATTAGGAAGTAAACTAGAAAGTTTAAGAAAGACTACTTTTATTGAACTTTTAAACTATATTGTTCTCAGATCTAGTAAAAACAATCAAATATTGGCGAAAAGCAGCAAACTCACATTTATGAGAGAAACTAATATTCCAAATTATATACAGATATAGACCCTCAAATTTAGGGGAATAATAAAAATTATGTGTCTACAATCCTCTATATAAGACTGATTTCTAACTTTTTTAGTAATTAGATTTTAAAACTTATCCAGTACAGCAAAGAAATTAAAATAATATCCAGTACAGCAATTTAATTAAAGAAAAGCTTTTAAAGATTCCCATTACAATTAAACATTTTTTTTTAAATATCTGTCATCGATTTGAAAAGCATTAATAAATTATCCAAAACTCCATATACCTATAAACAAATAAAAATTCAGATCTATCCTTGAAGACTCACCTTTAATTTAGAAAACAATTCTTTCAAAAACGTAGTCTGGATACAACAGTAAGACATTTTAAGTAAATGAATAGAAGGCAACAAAAAAAAAGAGAAGCATAAGAAAGACATGTCTCCAAGAAAATGAAAAGTAATTTTATTCCCAAAAGAATAAACATTCTTTTGGAGGAAAGCAAATGCTAAATAAAATATATATACATTTCTATTAGGATTTTTCACGAATTTATTTTGTTTCTGACGGTGTTATTGATAAAGAAATATAAGAAACTGATGAAATTGTATACGACAGTAGCATTGAATGAATTCATCGATAGTATCTATTGAGTTGTATTATTTTAAGCGAGTTTTGTTAAGTCTTTATATAAATCTTTACTCTGTTGTATTTCGCAAAAGAATACGTATTTTTTTTTTTTTTTTTTTTGCTTACCAGAATAGATAATTTTTGCAGTTTAGACTTGTATATATCGATAGACGATTGGAGAAAATAATCCAAGATCTATAACTATGGTGTAACGACTACATTTCGAAAACCACTTGTTATAATTTTGAGTTTTCCAGTAAACAGACTGACAGACAGACAAAGAAAAATTGTCTTAGAGAGCTAAAAGAAATATTTATTTGCCACTACCGAATTGTTCAAGGTGCACAATGTTAGGCGGCGATAACATCTTTATTTCAGAATACGAGAAAGTTTCTGGAAGCCCACTCCCACCGTTTTCAAAATTTAAAAATTCTTTGGAAGTGATTTCTAAATCTATTTATTCTCAATAAAACATGAACAAAGCATTAATTAATGTTCATTCTTAAAACAAGAAACTCTCCGTGTTTCTGTGCATGCATCAGGAGGAGTATTCTTCGTCAAAAAGGGTGTGCATGTGAGAGGAAACATAAAAGGAGGAGATGTTTCCATTTAGAAATAGGATGAAATCATATTATTATCAAAAGTAGGAGGCCCAATAGCAATTCATCTTTCTACCTACAACGATTTAGCGAAGTACGAGCTACGAAAGGTGCTAATCTCGGAATCCTAAAACAAACAATATATATATATATATATATATATATATATATACACCTGTAACTTTATCTATGAGTTTTTCAATTCGAAGAGGTTTGGGTTACATAAAATGTTTCCTAGGTAGTATTATGAGATTTATTGAAATAGATAACTTCCCAGAAGGATTTTACCTTATAAGACAGATAGCAAAGTCTTTGTGAAGATTATTAAAACATCTTATATATATAAATTCCAGTACAGAAAATAAATTATAACTTTAAACGAGCAATTCCTGTATATATGCAAATTTATTTCTTGTATCTCAGAAACGGCTCAAACAATTTTATGTTTAAATAAGGCTTTATGTTTAGATAAGGCTTTGCTTTGTAAGTTCATCTATATTGGTGCCTTTCCTCAAAAAAAGAAATTTTACACAAAAAAACACATGTTTTTTATAACTAACTATTAGAGTTTATTTCTCTCTGCTCTCATGCTGACAATATCATTTAGCCCAATTCATAATGTAGACAATATACTTTCTTAAATTTTTGTGGTACTTGCATCGTTGTCATAGGATGATAACCTACTTGTACTTCAAATTTTGTGAGATGGCACTATATGACATTATCCGAATGCGAATATGTTTGACTCACATCCAGTAGCAACAATGTAATTATTGTGTTGACTAATTCGAATAGCATGTTAAACTAAGTACATTCAAGATTTATTTTATTCAAATGACCAATTAATATGTAGGTACGATTGAAAAATGTTCATATGTAATCAGTATTTAATTAGTATCTAAATATTTTCTCCGAAAAAGTATGATTTTAATTAAGAAAAATATCTAAGTCTTCCGGGTACTAATACTTTATATGCAATATTTGTATCTGAAAGTTTGAAATTGAAAAATGTTTTTTACGGATAATCACCTGCATCAACCAATTTAGATTATTAAATATGTATATTACAAAAAAATTAATTTAATATAATATTTTAATCGTTTACTATTCATTTAAGTGTACAATACATATAGGATCATGGATTAAAAACAAATTACGTACCCTCAAGTTCCTGAACGATTCATAATTTAAAATAAACTAATCTATCCGTTACCGAGCATTCTTCGACCGTATTGTCGATCCTTTCATCGGCGATACCAGGATAAAACAATGAAGACTAATCTTTAGTAAATGAACAGGAAAAAAGAAATAGAAGAGATTGGAGTCTAAAGAAGACAAAGATAGAGAGGCGTGAACCCACACAGAAAGCCCACAAAGATAGAGAGGCGTGAACAAAGTCTCCAAATAATACCGCTTTCTTTTAGAAGAAAGCGGATAATAAAGAACGTTTGGTCATTTCATCATCACTATCCATTTCTACGAAGAAATTCCTTCATTTTTTTCCCAGCTCTTGGTGCTCAAGCGCTGAGATAGGGCCTGAAGAATCAATAAACGATTTTGGAGCGTTTTGCAGATATTCAGTTTTTATCTTTCCAGCTACTTAAATTTATATCAAGAAAGAATTTCACTGAGATCTGTATTTAATGATTTGATGATTTTCTGCGTTATGGAGTGAATGGAGAAAAGTGGAGAAATTGAAAATATTTTTATGATTCTATTTCAACATGTCCTTCGTTGTTGAGACTCCATTGTTTGAATTTCATAAAATAGTAGGATTTGCTATACATAATTTTAATTCACTGATTGGATTTGTTAAAAATTACATAGAGTAGGATGTGGTGTGTGTACTTAATATTAAATGCAAATTTCTTCTTATTAATTAAACTATGTATTTTCCAGTACTTTAATATTTTTAATATGTTTTTAAAGATCAAAATCACATCGTACGAAACAAAAAAAAATATTTTTATATAATTTATTAAAAATAATTATTTTTCCTTCTTTACTTTTTTGAAAAATCAGAATTGGAAATATTAAAATAATTGAATAGTTTTTGCCATAATGATTATAAAGAAAATATGAATTCATAAACTGGTTTCAAATTAAGTGTAAATCATTTAGACAATAATCACAAATAATGAAATAAGAGTGAAATTTGCAAATAATTAATAATTTACAGGGTTTTATTAAAAATTAATAGGGGACAAGTATGTAGTACAAAAACTACAGGAAGAATCACAACAAAATTTTGTACATTACTTTCTTGAGAATGGATTTCGTTTTTAAAATAAAAAAAATAGCTCATATTTTAAGAAACAGGGAAAAAAAGGGTTTGCTGTAGACTTTGTTTTTAATTTTCCCTCAATAATTATTCTTTTATGGGAAAATTATGAAATTATTAAACTGTGCATTATTAAACTGCATTATTACCATCAAGCACATTACTTATTGCTCATTCAACCACTTGTTCGCAATTACTTTCTGCATTCCATTCAATTCGGGCTACCGCTGAGATTTCACATCAAAAGTCACAATCGCAAGAATAAGAGCTCTATAATTATCTATAAAAATAATACATAATTATATTATAAAAATATATAAAATGACAGATAATATAAAATTATTTATTGTCTATAAAAATGTTTGAAAATAGCAGAAGCTTTGTTACCTCTCTAACATGAGAAATTTTTCAAATAACTCTTAAACCGGTAAAGCTATTAACCAATAAACATACCAATACTTCGTAACCAATAAAATCGTGGCTGCTGTAAAATGTTTCATTGAAACGATAAGGTCATGGAAATCCGTTTTGTCAGTGTATGGTAAAAACTTCGAAGAGTTAATATCTCATAACGAAGCTTCGTGAAGAAATCACAAAACACAAAAATCAAAACACAGTCGAAGTATGCACAAAGGCAGTTCTTGAAGAAATCACCAATATGAGCACGTAAGCTCCGAGATTGAAGCTCCAAACAGAGAATCGCTTTGTTTCAGAGAATCGCTAGATTGAATTGCTTTGGCTCTTCCGTTTTAATGTAATCTCTATGACAACATTTCAAACATTCTATAAGGATCTGCGCAAAGATATCGTCAATATTCTTATATTTTCAAAAATCTGCATTTTTGATTCCAACATCTCTATTTTTGTCATCAAGGCACCAAGGACCACGACAATGATTCGACATCCATTTCTCCACTGTATAAGTCCATGTTTTGAGAAGAAATATTACAAATTTGTAGCTATATATAGACTGAAGGCTTTTTCAATACATTCAATTATATGTGAATTAATAACCTCACAATATAATTCCTTCCCCTGTCTCTCAAATTTCCAATATTTTTTTCAAATATCGAATATGTAAGAAGAATTTTTACTATCAAATCTTGCTCACATATCAGTAGTTTTTGCATAGGAAAAACCAAAGGCTTTGTGTTTATCACTCAGCACACAAAGAGAAATTTAGTAAAGAAACACACTCGGATACATGTAAAATAAAACGAAACACATAACGTATATCGAAAATCATTGTCACTAGCTCTTTATTAATGGTTTAATATAATGTACACTGGGGTCAAGTTAATTTAATTCTATACATTTTACATATTTCAAATCCTGATTTTCTCGCCTTTCCTTCTTAATGAATAAAATGCATTTCAATTGTAATAATAATATCAAATTTTATTTTTTAACTTCAAAAGAAAATTGTGTTCATATTTTTTTACAATGCCATCGCTAAATATTCAGTAATTAATAAAAGAACCACATTTTGACAGCATACGATGATTATTGCCCAATATTAAATCAATATAATATTTTTTTTCTCTTAACTAAATAAATTTTCAAAAACCTTATATTCATTTTCAAGCAAACAATTTTTACTTCATTTCATATTTTTTACATTAGACATGGTATGTGTATAGGCTAAAAGAAATTCGTTACTACTCAGTTGAAGCTTTAAATTCGGAAAAGGTTTCTTAATAAAAGACATTACATTTAATTCTTTTTTAAAGCAAATACTCGAAATAAATTTCTATCAAATTTAATTCAAGATTAAAAATAAATTGCAAGTGAATGTTTATAAACAAGTCTTGAATACTTTATATTGTAAATAATTTGATAAATTCAATTACCAAAAATGTGAAGTTTCATTAATTCGTCCTTTATCAAGCAAAAGGGATAGTAAGCTCTTAGAAATGTAGATACCGTTTAAATCCTTTCCTATTATTTCAAATCCTAAATTCTATCATCTTAAATCCTTACTTCTATTATTTTATATTCTATTATTTTCATCATTTATTCGTATTCATATGTAATACTATCCTGCAAACAAATTGAAGACATTTTGTTCGTTTACTTAAAAGCAATTTGAAATATAATCCTCTTACAATAGAACAAAATACGATCTGTATTAACATTTGACCTACATCCTTTTCAACTGTTTTTGAAGGTATGAGTAAATTGAGTTTGTGCAAAGAAAACAACATATTCTGATTGGAGAAAAACAATCAGTATTCCTAAGAATCTTTTCGATGCTTAGGAATACATTAATTTAAAAACAATGGTTTTAAAACATAAAAGAAATTTATAATCACTTGTTTCATTCCAAATAACAATTGAAATAATGTTTCAAAATTAAATATATATTTCTTAATATTTAAATACAAATTCTTGTAAAGGCAGAGGTACCGAAATTAAATATTCTATTGTATAAGGGAATAAATATTCAGATTATAAGCTACAGAAAGCGAAATAGACATTTGTGAACAATATATATTTTTGTGCTTTATTTATTAATCATGAAAATATCGTATATATTTCTTCTTAGCGTGGTAATTCATGTTATTCATTTGTATCCTAGTTTTGTGGCTGCATGATATGATGATGATATGGTTTGATATCGGAGGGGTAATTAAAGTAAAACTAACCTATTCAGTTAATGTATATTTCCTAATTTTTTAATGCCATAAAACTAATACACCTGGGGCAATGGAAATTAACAAACCTAGAAGAATTTACATTCGAAAAGTCCGAGGAATTTTATATTTTATTTGGGAAATCAAATTTCATCCTTATGTAAATGTTTTGAATAACAACAAGCCATTTTAATCCTTTAATTTAAGGGAATTAATAATATTAACCAATCCTGAGATATATTGCAAAATCAGTTGCTTTAGGTTTAAATTTAACAAGATAAAAATTTATCTTTAAATTGAAGTTCTAAAAAAAGGAAATATTATAAATAAATTGCTAGATAAATTTCTGAAAGCAATATTCTAGATTAAAATAATTTAATTTAAATAACAATATAATGCATTATCATTATATTATTTCAGCAATCAAAACAGAAAATCCCGTATTGTGTAAAGCTTGGAGAGACTGTGCCAGACCAGATGCCCTTCTCGTCATCCGACAGTGGTTCAAAATTACAAGGTCCATCCCAAAATAGCCCTAGTGTTACTTTAAAGGAGAAAGTTAATATAACTAAACCAAACTAAATTAAACCGTATTGTGTAATAAATAAAAATAATAAAACTAAAATCTATAAAAAATTATGGAAGTAATAAAATATTTATTAACAATAAGGATTAAAAGATATCTAAATATCTTCCTCCTTGTCTTGGTAAATTCTAAACCCTTGGGTTTAAGAAAAGGTGAGTTTACAAAATTCATCAATCATTTTTGAGATAAAAAACATTTGATTTCGCCAAACAAATACGATGATTCTCAATACTTGTAAGGAAAGTAACCAGATTATTTTACATAAATATAAGTTAATGACTGTTATTTGTTTGAAAGGAAGAGATATGTACATTTTTTTTAAACTTTCACTGTCATTAAACTCTCATATCTTTCACATTTATCAAAACTAACGAAATGACAACCATCTTTAAAGAAAACACAACATACAGATATGCAATAAAAGTATCCATTTAAAAAAAACAACACCCACCAGATCTGAAAAAGAGGTCCATTCTCTCTCACTGCAAAGTGTTGCTCCACTTTTGCGGCAAAGCAACAAATTGCAACGTGCTTATGAAAATAGTAACAGAAATATATAGGAATTATATTAGGAAAACATATGAAATACTGAGCCATTAATTATGATTTTTAGACTGTTTATATACGTTGTTTCATATTTTTTATCATGTATCGTATATTTTGGTGACCAATGAACACGTAATATTTATATTTTTTAAAGTATATCAATATAAATTGAAACTGAATTAATAAGTATTGAAAGATAGGCAACTCTGATTTGTATCAACAGGAATGAAAGATTTAATCATCATTTTTGTTATCGTGTTTAAAATATCTCAAAATCTGAAGTATAAATTTTCATTGGACACTATTGTATATATAATTCTAATAACATGTATTTCTTGACTTAGTTACTAGTACAAAAGCAACACTTCAAAGTCATCACACTAAGTTTAATTTAGTAAAATTAACATTCAGATTTGAAATAACACCAGGAATAGTTTAGAACAGATTTCGTAATTTTGTACCATGTGGAGATAGAGAGAATTATAGCTGCTCTAATTGCTCCTTTTTAAAATTCTATGCCATATCAGGAAAAATATATAATCCTGTGTTGATTTAAAAAGAACACCAAGGGGGCAAAACACAGTGTTGTTTTTCTCTCATAGATTTGTGAATGTAATAAATGTTTTTCCCGTCATAAATACTAAATTTTATTCCTTACTAAACTATTAAATTGATAACTGTACCTTCCCTACAAGTAGTTTAGCTGCTGCGTAGAAAATACATACTCTCCTGTAGTCGCATTGATAATTGAAGGGGGAAAATGATCAGATATTAACATTGGAGGAACTAAATCATGCCAGAAGATTTTTGGTTCTTCTTTAGATCTCAAAATTTAAAGTAATTTTTTTCTTTAATTTGCCCATACGGAATCTGCAGATTAATTCTTGAGGGAAAATATTAATTTTTCCTGGAATCTTCAAAAGAATCTCCTTATCTCAATAGTGCACCTGTAAATTGAAACTACTGAAATTATGATTGTATTAAGTTCTGGCAATTTCGTCTTTAGCAGATTTGTATGTTCCTTATTTAATTTGCAGTCTCATACATAAAACAATCCGCAACAAGAAGAAATATTTTTTTTTATAATTTGATTTCCAATATCACAAAATACTATTAGGTTAAAAAATCTTAAATTCCAGGAATTATGTTATTGAAAAAAAAAAGAAATATTACAAATATTTCGTATCATCAATACCTTTTATAAAAATGCTTTTAATGATATTGAAATTGTATTTATTTTATCATTTAAAAAATAATTCTGCAATTTTTTTAAAGTCTTTGAAATTGTAGACTGTCAATTGATTTTATAGGATCAAGACAAATAAGTCGTTGAAAAGTCTTCTTTTCAAATCGAGAAAAACTCAAAAGATAGAAATAAAAGTGAAGGGAAGGAAATAATTCTTTTAGACTTTTATTTCCTATGTGAACGTATACTCTAACAGATATCTATGGCTTGAAAGTAGCAAAAAAGATTTATTAATCCTTAGTGTCCAACCATATATTCTCGAAATCGCATGCATGAATTTGGACATCTATGAAGTCTACTATAGAGGTTTTTTTTTTTTTTTTTTTTTTTCATATCAAAATATATGACTAAATGTATGTAAAAATATTCAGTTTCATATGAAAATTTTAGTTATCCTTACAAATATCTAATATTTGCTCTAGAATTTGATTATGACGAAACTAATCATTTTGTCAACATATGACTGTATTTATAAAGCAAATTTTTGAGAATTTGTATACATTTACTTCAATCTGAAAGTTTTTTTTTCCCTGGAAACTGTATGACAACATTTTTCACTTTGATGCTTTCTTTTTATAAATTAAAAAAAAATCATAATACTTATCTTAAAAAATTAATTTGATTCTGGAATTTAAATTGGTGAATTAATTAAAGTAATTAATCATGATAATTTATTCGATTGAGTGAAATATTGAAGTTGTATCAAAAATTCGAAAACACTCAAAATTTTTATTGAATAATTTATGATTGGCATCTTTTCCAATTTCGAATTTCAGAGAGTTAAATTCTTCAAGGCGTTTATTTATGTTATATTTATTAGCGCTAGAAAGAAAGAAAAACCTTTCTTTACTTTATTTAACTAGTTTTAAATCTTTTATTTAGATATAACAGAATATATCAAAGAAATACATTAAATTAAAAAAGAACTAGAAAATAATATAAAAATTCCTATGAGAACATTTAGACTATTTTTAGAAAATCATTGTTTCTGGCAAATTGTTACGAAAGAAAAATTTCTTGAACTATTAGAAAATAGTTGCTAATATTTTAAAAAATCTTTCGAAAAATGATATCTCAATTTATTAAAACTTGGTTCTTGTTTTTAAAAAGTAAATTTTAAATATATTAAAAATAATATTAAGTTACGTTTTATTATTTATTCTTTAATAATATTCAGTGAGAAAGTTTTATTGCTTTATTTTAACAAGTTGTCATAATTTATAATTACTTTATTTTATACTTACATATGATTACAGAAATTTATTTTCAATCTACTGCTACTAAATTTTAGAATCTCGAAGCGATTATATAAATTTGAATATATAAAGTTCATATATATAAAGCTGAAAACTTTCTCATTTTTTTTTAAATTTCAGAGAACTTCCGATGCATTCCAATGCATAAACAGGAATGTGTTTCTTCATGAATACGTGATGATAATTAAGACTCTTTAATTATGTTTTTATGTGGTTCCTTTTTCCCCATTGTTGAAAATTTCATTTTAATCTCAATAACCTCATTATAAAATTCTCATGACAAAATCATTTATTCAACCAACTGAAAATGTAAATACAATTTTATTCTCCTCACTTCTTTTATTTTTCCCTCTCGAAAACACATCTGCCAAAACTTCCCTTTTTAACCCTCAAAATTCATACTTATTAATTATACAGCTTTTTAAATCGCAAAAACGCAATTAGCTATTTATATTTCATTGCTCGATATTTTATTATTTTTCTTTTTCGACGTCGATGCATTTCAACAAACCTGTAATAAACTCGTTCCACTTTTCTCCTGATTAAAGACAATTTATGATAAAGTGTGGACATGGAATTTTAATTAGCTGTGTTTGTCCAGGGATGTTTCCTTTTACTGTAAGAGCGTGTTACGTGACTGGTAAAAAAATGAAGGAATGAACAGAATAAATAACGATCCATGGAAATCATTTCTTAAAGATTAAAAAAAAAGTAAAGGAAATGAACAAGTCTTCGATCGATGAAGACTATTTTAACTCGGATGCTAATCCATTTTGATAAAGGACGACCGTTGATATTTTTAAATATTAAATTTTTTTTCCGACAGCAAACGAAAAGAATCAGGGATGTCTGAAGAAAATTAGGATTAAGTTGGTATGAATATTTCTCAAAAAGAATTTTAGATAGAACAATGAACATTAATTAAAATTTGAAAGGCTTTGTTTCGATTGAGAATTTTTTTTATATATATATATATATATATATATATATATATATATATATATTACATATTACATGGATTATAAAATCTAAATTTGTTCTGATCTTATTTTCTAGGTATGATTAAGCTTGATTTGATTTTGCTATGCCTCAAACGTTAATTTGTTAGCAAAATATGTTGTTTCGCATATTTTCCATTTTATTATATACCTACAGTTGCTTAAAAATTCTGGAGTGAATATTTATTACAAGCACAACTGTTGAACTGCATAACTTAAATATACAAATTCGCAATATATTTTTATAAATTATCTGTTAAGTCTTCAATTTATATTTAAAATTCTTTTTAAATATAGCTTTTTCCTAAAATGTATTTAGAAATAATTTTATATTTAAATTTCTTATTTTTGATTTAAATGCAATAATCATCAAGGTGAAGTGCTATAAATATCATATTCCTTTTTCTAGAAGCATTAATGCACTCTATTTCCATAGTTCCTTACAAATTCAGAAAAACAAAAGATTTCTGAAATTTTATTTTTAGCACCGTAAATATTCAAAAAATTGGTTCCACATTGAAATATGAATATTGTTTGCTTCCCGATATACCTTTATTCTTGGTTTCGCGGCAAAGAAGAGGATGTTTGAGGTTTCATAAGAGCTTTTAATATGGAGAAAAATTTGAAGAAAGTCAATTTTTATTTATTCATCATAAAGAATGATAAAAAACAATACTATAGCATAATGGAAATGAATATGTTTATTTATATGATTTCATGGGAAAGATTGCTATGCTAATCATAAATTGTTACTAAAATTTCGCCTTCTGAAATTATAATGACGTTTTGATCTGATTCGAAGTTAATATCTAACCTGATTAGTCAACATAATCATACATGAAAATCTTGAGGAATTTTTCAAAAGAAACTGGACAATCATGACAAAAAACAACGAGAAGAGAAAATAGGTAAAAAAGGAAGGATTTAAAATCTGTAATAAAAAATAATCAAACATTTGATAAATCTAAAAAAAAAGATTCTAGTTCCAACGCTCTTATTAAGATTTATAAAACAACTCGTTAAAACGTTACAAAAAGGTGAAAAAACACTTTTTGAATACTTTTCAGGATTATTTAAAATAACGATAAAGGAAAGGATATTTATGACACCTGATTTCTAAGAGCTAAAAAAGAATAAAAACTTTCTTATAATGGAAATAAATTAAAGGGAATCTTGGAAATAAAGAATCTTTGCAAACTGCATTTTCATGAAGATATGCTTCTCCTTTTTGCTGATATCGTCTATTGACCAATGAACGAAAAGGCGGCATGATACTTAATGTATTTTCATTTTTATCTTTCATTTTCCTCCCTTTTTGTTCTTTTTCGTTTCCTATTTTTTAATCTTAATTTATTTCTATTAAATATGTTACTGCCATTTTTAAATGAAAATACTCATGTATTTTTATTTCACTGTTGTCTACAATAACTTTCTGAGAAAGTATAAAAGGTGATGTTGGACTGTAGTTAGAACCTCCTACAACCATCATCATTCAACCAACCAACCATCTCATTAGCATATAGAAATAAAAACATTTCAATTTTTTTTTTTTGAAATTAAAGAGATGAAAATTACAAATTTATTGTTGAAGAAATGTTAGTAAATTTTAAAATATTGGGTTTATAGTGAATTTCAAAGTTCCTGTTTCTTATTCGTATCTGATAAATTAGTCTGATTAATTACAATTACTTAAGAACAAAGTGAAAGATTTCATCAAGGCATAAAGGAAAAAATAAAGTAATATCAAGAGAAGGACTTTCCGCATTCCTGGACACATTTTGAAAAACACAATTCTGGTAAATTAACTTTTTTGAAAATAATTTCAGCCAAATATTTATAATAAAACAGTATTAGCTTATTGTATTAGATTTTTAATTCGTTTATTATTATTATTATTGTTTTCTTTTTTTTTAATCGTTATTTTCGAAGCATTTAACGTATTCGCCGTGAACGAAATTCACAATTCATCTTATTAAAATGAATTTATGAAAAAGTTGAAATTTTTGTTTACCAGTTTTATGTTGATGATTATGAAGGTCTCCTCACACCATTACTTAATACGAGGTAACACTAGGAAGTGATATAAGATAGAAAAATGCATAAACCTTAATACAAAAAAATTATTTTGTGACTGTTAAAGAAGACTGTTTACCAGTTTTGAATGAGCCTTCTTATAACAGGGATTTGAAATCCCTTGTGAAAAAGTTTAATCTTTGATATTTTCATATAGAATCTATAAAAACAAGAGAAAATAATCTAGTAAAGAATCTATAACAACAAGAGAAAATAATCTAGAAAACTTACAGAAAAGTAGAGATTGAAATAGAAAGAAAATCTCAAAAATAACTTGCAGGAAGAAATTAAGCATGTAAATGAATTTTGTGTTATTCTGTTTGAGTTTAATATTCAAGGAGAAAAATTACAATTAGTGTACTGTGACTATAAATGAAAATTTATTTGAGGGACGTGATGTAAGTCATTCCACTTAGAATAGATATTTCCATTTCTGCAGTATTTCTTGGAAGTGGATTATTTCACACAAATTCATGCAGGCATTAATCAATAGCTGTAGATTATCTCAAGTATTCATTTACCAAAAAATTAAAAGAACAAAATTTTAATCACAGTTCGGAATTTTATTATATTCAAGCTTAAAAGCTCCAAAATCATTGCATTCGCAGAAGATTCCATTCGGAAAAAGCTTACTTATGAATTTTTTATTAGGCTTACTTACTTATAATGTTTACTTATGAATATTTTATTATTGAACTGCACGAATTTCGAAAATATAAATTCCAAGCTATATTTTAAGTCTTTGAAATATCTCAGAGTTGCATCTTATTAAATGTATTTAAAAAATCATCCAATTTATATTAAAATGTCAATTGATGCAGTATCATTTTTGCTCAAATCCAACATTAGAAATTTTAGTTTTAGAATTTCTGGAACCTATCTAAGAATTAGTTTTTTATTAGATTAGTTTTTTATTAGATATTTTTGCATTGATTGCATTTTTCTTCTAGTATACTACTGAAATATTAAAATACAATCTTTTTTTCTTTGGCCTTCGGCAACGGAAAGAATGAAGAGTTTGATTATCTAATAAAATAATGAAAAAGGTCTGAATTTCAGAGAGGGAATTGTTTGAAATAATGTTGTTTAACGTTTTAAATTAGGCAAAGAAAAATATTTTTAAAAATATAGGAGCTGACAAAATTTAGATAACATTTGTACGCCTTTTTAAATTCATATTAATTAATGGATAGTTTCTTGAATTTTAAAGTGAGGAAAAATTTATTTTTTTATAATTATTTGATAATTAATCAAACGATCTGGCATGTAGAGGGCCAACTTACAAGCACACACACACATTCATCTTCATTATTAAACAATCGCTTTTGGAGATCATCTGGTTCATCGAAGGTATTAATTATATTTAATTTCAGTTAAATATTTTAGATAACACTTCATATCCATGATTCCATTGAATTGTGAGATAATAAAACTTTGCAATTTCAATACTTACATATGTTCTCTTCATTGTATATATGAGCTTTTCTAATTGTGATCAGTTCCATGACATCATAGCTCGATTATATCATGTTTATCTCTAGCGGAATTGTAACTTCACACTTTTATTCGTCCTATAAAGTAAATAAATATTAAATGGGATCTTTCTTTAGCATTAAATAACGGAAGCAAATCATGCAATCATATTTTTGTTGAAAGAAGGAATTTGATTTTATTTTAATTCACAACAAAGAAAGCCATGTGAAATATATTTAAAATATATAAAAAAATAATTAAATCTAGATTAAAGATTTTACAGCAACTTTATTGCATCATTAAAATGAAAAGTTTTTGAACTTAAAACTGTTGCAAAAATCACTTTGTCGGTTAATATTTTTGGATGATATAGCAAAAAAAAATCGAGCTTATTTTTAATTAATTAAACTTCTGGTTAAAAAAATAGAAAATCGTCCCGAAGTGCGCATTTACACCCTCTAAAACATATATAGCCAAATTTGGTGCCACTAATTTAAAAGATATGTTCTGTAGAGTTCCAACTTCCCACCGATACGCACACATTCGTCTTTATTATAAATTGAAATACTGATCGCCGCAATGTCTTCCTTTTCTCGAATGGGATATGATTCGATGAAATAGGAGTTATGTACTTTTACAGCTGACTAACTTTTAAAATATGCCAAACAACTTATGTATCCTATTTTTAAAAAAAGAAGAGATTCTGATTACATTAATGTTTCATACAATATAGAGATACAATCATTGTTTTTTAATCCATTAAGCTTTCATTGGAAATGGAAAATTGAAATGAGGAATTTCTAATCATTACGCAACAAGTTGCAACCCTTTTACAATTGCAACTTTGAAGTAGTGTTTATCAGACTTGTTCTTAATGATCTCTAATTGAAAACTCTTCAATTTGACAAACAGTTTAAACGGATATAGAATATTTTATTCCTGGGATATGAAAATACGATGTTTACTATCATATAATCTCATCAAAAGTTAATTTACTGTACATCAGAAGTCCTTTCGAATTCTTTATTCAGATCTATGAATTTCAATGAAATCATGTTATTGTATCTTTAACTAAAAATAATTTAATTGAAAATTCGGAATTTAAAAATTGTGTTTCAGTGACATTCAGACAGAAATATTTTTAAATTTTATTTAAAGAGATTTCAAATTTACTTTAAATAGTACATAATTATAAATATAATCTACCGATTTCACTTCAATATATTCTTAAATGGAAGTAATTTAATAGAAATTTTAAAATTTAAAAAGTTGTGTTTCAGAGATATTTAGGAAGAGAACTTAAATGCTGGTGTAAAGAAACATTAAAAAGTGCAGAAATATTTCTTCATTTTAAAAGCATGTTTTAAGATTTTATTGAAAGCATTTTAAAATTTTCTCTAAAATGTTCAAAAACTTCCTTTAAATTAAGAGCAAGAAAAGAACGAAATCTGTTTCCCAACAGCATAATTGTTTTTTGTTACAAGCGATTATTTGGAGCAGCAGAATTTTTGTTATTTGAAAGTTATATCTTTAAAGCATTTTTTTTTAAATTCTTGACTCATATTTTCAAAAGAATTTTAAATTATTTCTATGATCGACTGCTAAATTAAAGATAATTTTATTCTACAAAATTTAAATTACTTTATCCCTTGACTCTATTTTTCAGATATTGTTATGTTTATTAAAATGTTAGAGTTCACCTTCTGCATATCCAAGAAATAATGTAGAGCCACTAATATTACTTTACCCTACTCTCATATTTTTTGAAGGGGAAAGAAATTTAAATTTTTATTTCAAAATATCCATTGTAAAATCCTCACAACCACATAATGGGTTGAGCAAGAAGAAAATAATAGGTTAGTCCTTTGTTGATTCTTTTTTTATTTCTCCAATTAAAAGTACTAGCCTATATCATCAAAATTTCACATTTAGTAACTATCCAACCTTCGAAATCGAAAAACTACAGTTATGTATCTATATAACACTTTTCGAAATCTTTTATTAATTTTACTGCCATTTTTGATGCATTTTAACAAATCGGTAATTTTTTTTCTGTTCTTCTAATTAAAATGAACTTATTATTAAGTGAAAATAGAATTTTAATTAGCAGTGTTTGCCCAAGGATGCTTCCCCGAGCTGCTAATTATTGTAGGTGTTTCTTGGGTGTGAAAAAAATGATAAAAGAAAGAAAGAAAAAGAAACAGGAACGGAAAATGTCCTTTTTTTACAAAATAATAAAAAAAATATAAACGAAGAACCAAATATTCTCGATCGATGAAAACTATTTTAACAGATATTGTTATTATATTTCGAAGAAGCATTCTCGTTGATACTATTATACAGAACACTTCTGTACCGGAGAGTGAAAAAAAATTCGGTATTAAGCAGGGATGGAAATCCTTCAAAACTCGAAGATAGGAAATGTAAATAATGAGAGACATTAAGGTACTTGCAACTTTTAATTATGAAAAAAATATGCTCGCTTTGTGAATTTTAAGTAGCAAGCTCTAGGAAAAATGTAAATTATAACCATAATTTAATTTTCCTTATTTGTCCTCCTTTATACTTTTGAAAATAAGTATTTTAAAATCCGAACCTTTTTTTAAAAATAGATTAAGTCCTTCTACATTATTCAGGTATTACTGTATAAATTTCGATAGAAAGATTCTATTAAATGTATGTTTTCTTAAATATATATATATTTTTTTTAATTATAAAATATTTATCATAGTATTAATTCTACCATTACAGCACACAGAAATACTTATGAATTTCTTTTTCAAAAGTTGAATCTTTTGATATTACTTTTCACTAAATTGATTAATTCGTATTTTGGAGATTCTTAAGTTAACCTAAATTTCCATTTTCATTTTTATTTCAAAAGTAATCAAATAATTCTTTCGTATTGGAAGTTTTAAATACGAAGATCTTAAAACTCGCTTTGCACACTTACTTCGTTATCGGATATATTAAATTTACAAAAATTTATTTTATAAATTTTTAACATAGCATAATTTTATTTATAATGTTTAGAGGAAATGTCTGCAAATTATATAGTATGACCTTTATAAAAAAAATAATATAATTTCAAGTTAACTGAAACAATGTCGGTTTTAAAACAACTTTTATTTCATTATATTTTAAAAGCATTCAAAAATAAGCTTGTTTTAATCCTTTGTAGGGCCATGGGAAGTAATAACTTAATAAGTAATCTTTGTATTATTTAGATTGGCATAAGTACTGATGCATTTTTCTATAAGATAGAAACTTATTTGCTTCAGTTTCTTATCTTATGAAAGATAGTTACTCTTAATTTGTTATTTAATTATTAAGTAACCAAATAAATTAATTAAACAAATGTATAATAAACTGAATCACATTTCTTAAGCCAATCTCAATCCTAAAAATATTTTTTATTTACCACGGCTAGAAAAGAACGACCTTTTATAGAGTTAATTCGTAAGTGAAAATTCGTCTGTTGCCTTGATATCAGAATCTCTTTATATATGTTTTCATGAATTAAAATTATTTTTGATAAAGCATATTCAATAAATAATATAAAGGATTTAGTCTATGTTATAGAAGGTGCAGACGTGTTTTTATGTTTAACGCGTCTGTTTTCAATTATAGTTAAAAAATTTACATTTTATCTATATGATCTTCTTCAACATCAAACACTTATTGAAAAATATTTTCTGTTTAAACAGATTATGTTTTCAGAGAACAGTGGATAATATTAAAATTTTATCATCTTTTTTTCACTTTTGCGAATACCAAAAAAATACTAAAAATCTCCATATAACAAACAACTCAACTTTTGTTGTCAAATAAGCGCAATAATTATTGCCTTATTGTCAATGCAACTGCATATTGTTTTTCCCTTGTCGAAAATTCGTACAAACATTATTTCATTAAACTGTTAGAACATTCATATCTTCTAGTTACTCTGAAAGTTTCTACTCGTTACATTTATTGTTTAATCCCTTGTTTCTTTTAATTACAAGTTATAACATTTAACTATAGATGAAGGTAGACAATATAAGGAAATAAGCTCATGATTAAAATAATTGTTGTAGATAAGAAAATAAATAGATTCAAGTTTCTATTTATTTGAAAGAGAGAAAACAATTTTAAAGATTTTTTTTACTGAAGACATTTGAAATTTCTTCTATCACTCAATATAATAAATATTTATTTTAAATTCATTGTATTAAAAATAATTAATGCATTTCTATAATTTCCTTTATAAAGTTAGTATTACAAGGTCGTCAGATAAAAAAAAATTCTTAGATATATGATACTTAGTAATATAGCCATCGTATCGATCAGAAGTTAAGTCAAAAATAAGTCTAGATATCTAAATGATAATAAACTTCTTTCCCAGTTTCTTAACTTTATATATACTGAAATTTCTTCCAGTGTGTTCTGGTGTAATTTTTTGAAACAGTAAGTATCGTGGTATAATGCATTTATTATATGATAATGAAAAAACATTTACTCCACATTTTATCTTTTTGACAAAACACTTAGGCATGGTTTTCATTAATCTTGCAGTGAATGAGAATTTTTTAAAAAATTTGTCATAAATTAACTCTTTATACCCAATATAATAATGCTTAAAACTAAAATATAGGACTGGAATATATAATAAAGATGCATGCCTTAGTTGGAGATTGGAGTCCCCATTAAAAATCAACTTGACCTCAATCTATGAATGCACCATCCTCCTACTGGTGTGGTGTGGACGTTTGGAGATAGGGATGCCAGCTCAAGTGTTATCCTCGTCATCTGACAGCGATTCAAAATAACGGGGTCCGTTCCAAAATAGCCCTAATATTGCTTTAAAACTGGATGTTAACAAAAAACTAAATTAATCTATCTACAAAATCGATCGTATTCTAAATATTTAACTCAGAAACTTTCACTCCAGCCTTAACATTATCCAAATTCTCTTCCTTATGGAAAATTCACTTCCCTTTTCGGTGCATCTGGGCGTATCTTTTTTTTTTTTAACTCATTAACGTTAAATTGTTTTCTATACAATTATGATGCATGCCTTGGCTGTAGAGTGGACACTATTTCAAATAAAATTGACCTCCATCTGCGAATACGATTGTATTAAAAACTTTCAACCCCAAAACTTACACTTCAGCCTCAACATTGTCCAAATTCGGTTCTGTATTGCAATTTTAATTCTTGGCACGTTTGGACGTGTCTCCTCTCTACTCATTGATGTTAAAAATCACAGGTCAGGTTCAGTAGCTCACATTTCAATCATTTTCATCCCAGTTCTCAAAAGAAAAAAAGATGGTGAAATGCAATACTGCTGCCTGTTCCTCATGTTCCTTGACAGACAACACTAGGTTGGAACTCACCACAAGTAATCATCCTGAGTAATTGAATGCCAATTACTACAGACATATTGAAAAAAAAATTGAAGATCTTAATGATACTTATATTTCCCATCACTTATTTATATCCAAAGAAATTACTTCTTCTAAATATGTTTTTACTGTAGTTGAAAGATTCTCAAATAAATATTTCTCAGAAAGAGAAAGTCATTAACAAAATTAACATTTTCTTCTTCCTCTCCTGTCCACGAAAATTTCTGTTTTTCCACTGTTTTTCGCCTCATTAGAACAAACAAAAATAAAAACTCAAGCAAGTAAGCGCTTACAAAGTGTTTTAAAAGCTTAAAATTTTTTAAATGTAAAAGAACGCTTGAAACGCGTTACGATCACCCTACTGAAGTTTCATTTGTACGAACTAGACGTGTTTACGACGAAGAAGTTAAAGCTTCGCACGTAAAATGTTATAAAAATCGATAACAAAAGATTCATCTGCCTGTCAAAGACTGTCCTGAAACAATCTTTTTTTCCATTTGTCTACACTCTTTATAACTACTTTCTAAATGCTTCCTAGAAAAAATACTTTATCATGTATAACTTCTTTTTTGACATATATGATAAATAATTTAGTGTTCCTATTGAATACTTAATCGCTTCTCAAATCTTTTTGTAAAGCTGATGCGCTTATAAAAATAACTGTTCTCCATACATGCAAAAAATACATATTATAATTATGTATTTTTCATTTTTTCACGCTGTTACAGAAAATCTAATTTTAATATCAATATCTACTTTATAAAAATATCATCAGAAAATTATCAGTATAACCAGCCAATAATGAAATACTAATTTCATTCTTGTTTTTTTTTCCTATAATTTTTCTCACAAAGAAAGCAATCTCTCCAAAACTTCCTATTTTAACCATCAAAATTCCTTACTTATTAATTATCCAGCCTTTCAATCCACTAAAACCCAATTAGCAGTTAATATTTCATTTTTTTTTATTTCTTGATTATTTTCATGATCAGGTGCATTTCACCGAATCGTTCGCGAACCTCATTTCACTTTTCTTCTAATTAAAGCAAATTTATAATATAGTGTGAACATGGAATTTTAATTAGCTTTATTTGTTCTCGGAAGTTCCTTCGAAGGTCCCGCTTTCGAAGGTGTTTAGTGGAAAACGAGGAAATTGAAGGAGCGAGCGGAAAGAGAATAAACAGTGATCCAGCAAAAATCAGTTTTAAAGATTAAAAGAAGACAAAAAAAGGAAGAAATTTTTATGAAAGAATCCTGTCGATCGATAAACACAATTTTAACGGGAATTTCTAATCCATTCTGCATCAGCACGATCGTTGGTATTTTAAAATCGAGAGTTTCATCAAAAATAAAAGGGAGAGTAACGTTGAAAATGAGATTAAGTAAGGATGAAATTTTCAAGGAAAGGACTCTTAACAAGAAAATATAAATATTATGCAGAACAAATATGCTGAAGCTTTTTTTTTTTTTATCTAGTTGGATACTTTATGTTTTGTTTAATTATGAAGCATAGTTTAGGAATAAAAAGTATTAACTTAGTATCTTTTATCTATTTATTATGTTTCGAATTTATACTGGGGATTATTTTAACAAGAATTATCTATATATTCTGCTACCATATTAATAATGTACTTTTAACTCGAACCGTTTCCACGGAAAGAAGAGGCGAGTCAACAGAAAAATTGGGATTAAATTAACATGAACACAAATTTAAAAAAAAAGTTTAAACTCGGAAAAGTAACTTTGACAACTGCCAAGATTGGGGGAAAAGTACTGTTTAAATTAGTTAATTACATTTTGTATATGCTTTTTTATAAAGAAATTTTTGAAAATTGATAAAATTGTTATATAAATACTTTAATATTTATGTACATATTTTTTTCGCTAATGCATTTCAAACCAAAATTTCTATAATTGAATGCTTACATTTGTTAAGTTAGATAAGTTGCATTCTATAGTTTGCTTGGATTATCTAAAATTTGAAGCATTAATTTCAACGTAAAAATATTAAAATATTAAAAATACTTTCGTTTTGTATTTCATTATTTGCTGTTAACAACGTAAATCTTATTAGAAAAGTGTTACTTCTGTTTAGAACTTCTCTAATGTTTTATTTGGTTTCATTGCTTTTGATTACATTGCACACCTATTACAAATTTTTAAAGGTTTTTTTTTTTTTTTTTTTTTTCAAACGCAACTTGCTCCTTTGAAAAAGATTAGCTATATTAAAACAAAAAGGGTTTTGGGAAGTTCATTTAATTGGATTTAAGATGTAAAAATATTTCCAATATAAATTTATGGAACTTTTATTTACTTGTTTCCTTGAAATAGTTTTCTTTTTAAAAGTAGGTTATATGCTTTAATTTTAATGCAACTATACAACAATTTCAGAAGCTTACGTTTATTTTTCACTATTATTCAACATAAAGAATGTTTCATTATGTGTCGAAGCCTTCAAATTCTTTCTTTCTTTTTTTTTT
>JAPMOR010045645.1:1061478-1130320 GCA_026543865.1 Argiope aurantia | reverse complement strand
TAATCTTAATTTTTATTTTTAACGAAAAAAATTATTGAAAAACATAGTTAAAATATTTATTTAAAAATTCATTAAAAATAAAAATTTAATTTTAAGATTAAAACATTAGTATCATTTAAAAGATAAATTTTTGATCTTTACCTTCATGTAAAAATCTTTTTTGTGCGATAATATTTTCGGAAGTTATAGCAGAAACACGTCAAAATTTCGCTTAATTTTTAAGTAAATAAAATTCTAGTTAAAATTTCGAAAAAATAACCCCCAGATGCACATTCCCGGCCTCCAAGGTATACACGTGCCAAATTTGGTAGCTGTAGGTTGAATGGTCTGGCGTGTAGAGCGCCAACATACACACACACACACACACACACACACACATACATTGAGCTTTATTATAAGTATAGATGAATAAATTGAATATAATTTTTTAAATAAAAACTTAAATAGCAAACGAAAATTGAAAAATATGTCTCGTTTGCTCATCATTATTCTTCACTAATACCTTAGTAAACAAATGTCTGCACTTTAAAAAATATATATATTTGCATGCTGATGTTTGTTTATACAGATCTAATTCTCAAGTGATAATTCAAATTGAGCTTACTATTTGGTAAATATTAACATTCTAAAGAAAAGGAAGAAAGCAAGTTATAATCTTACTTCCAATTTAGATTTTGTTTTCATGTCCCAAATTATTATTGCTTAGAAATGTTTTTTAAATACTTTTAATCTGAGTCTTTGGTAAAATATGTAGCGTGATTCTTGGTAATTTATACAGTTTTCAAGATCTTATTTTTTAATCTCACTACTCACTTAAATTATTTCTTGTAGAAGTAATGTAATTTATGTAAATATTTCATAGTTCTATCTTATAATCGATTTACAAGATTAGACATTTTTAATCTCATATTTTTCCAGACTTATTATTTGTATTTATTTGTTGCCTAGAAAAAGTGCATTTCAGATCAGATGTTCAAAGTCGCTTTTCATCTTTTTATACATTTCGTCGGTAAAAAAATAAAGTATATTTTAATTTCTATTAAATTTCTCATAAACTCGACTGGTTACGTATTTTAATTTTCAGAAGTTTATCTATAAAAATAGAATGGAGCAAGAAATTCTTGCGTGAATTTCAAATATTTTTGCTGAAATATTAAAGAGTGCCACGAGGCTAAAAAGATAAAGTAATGGAAGAATACATAAAATTGAAACTAATGGTATTCATTTTATATTATTTTTAACATTTTATAATATGAGTTAGATGCTGTCCATATCATAAGGCACAAATACTTTTTAACAAACACGAAATTGCTGATATTTCTGTTATGTTGAAGAAGAATATTATTTATTATGTTAAATAAAAGGAATTGCTCGATATATACATTTTAATAACAATTTTAATGTGTTTTTTTTCTTTTCTCGGCGCAAGATCAGAATTTAAAAAGTCCAATCTTTTTTTTTTCCTTTCAAAAATAGTCCTGCTTATATTTTGCATCAAAGCTATACGTGAATCTAATTAAGGAATTCAACTATTTTAAAGAAGTCAGCACCTTTAATTATTTTTATTTTAAAATTAATTTTTAGATAAAGCAATAAAACTTTTTTTCTGAACATGCTGAAAACCAAGTTATTTATAACTTATAACCAAATCTAACTAGTAGAAAACTTTTTTCAAATAAAATACAAATAAGAAACGCATTCAATCAGTAAATAGCCTAAAACTTTTTAATTTGTATGAATATTTTAAAGAAAATATAAAATAGTACTTTGCTTAAAAAAAACAAAATTATTATGAAAATAACAAAGATACTTTGCAGCAAATGAGTTAGAATCCTTCCCTTTCAAATGAAACTCCTTCAAAATTATGTTTTTATGGAAATTTAAGGCATCGCTAAGGTTTTCATCTTATAATTATGTTTTTTAACTTCACATGACGTTATTCTGTCTATTGTAATTCGTATCTCTTCTTAAACACTTTCGTATGAATTTTCAAAATAAAATATTTTCTATTCTTTTGCATTAAATGCCGTCTTATTATACTGAAGATTGTTAATTTCCTAACTTCTGCATTAAATAAAACTTTACAGCTCTTTTAAGTTCACAATTAAAAACATTAATAGTTCACATTTTAGAGATAATTCTTTATTTTCTCTAAATTATTACTATTCTTAAATTTTAATATGTGATGGCATACAATACTTTAAAATTTTAATCAATTAGAAGCCCTCTAAAACCATATTTAATTAACTCTAAAAAATTTTAAACTCATCATAGATTCTAAAAATCAAGAAATAAATTATAAGTCGATATAAGTGATAATTCTTTCTTTTAATGTTCAATGTTTAATATCACTATAATGAACTTTAGAATTAAAATTTTATTTAAAGGAGTGTCAACGAGGTAGATTTTATCCAAACGAAGTTCTAAATTTTTAATTTACAAGTTTGGCAACAGATTTATTGCAGCCTACCCTATGATACATAAAGTTTTACAAATAATAGGAACAACTGAAAAATTAATGAGATAAATGGCATTTGGTTAGAGATTATTTAATTTTATTAAATTGACATTGAAACGATGCATGATTAAAAAATTCCAGAAGAAATGAGAATTATTTTTTAAAAAAAACCACACCATATTAAAAATTCGCATAAATTAAATTTTATAGGTATATGGATGCTTTTAATTTCCATTGCATTCAGTATGTACTAATCTGTAGGAGAATAAATATCAATATATACAATATATCAATATAAAATAAGAGTATGAACAAAAATCAATATTGAAATATATAATAAGTAGAAAATAAGTGCATTATAAAATTAGATATCGTTATATAACAGGTATTGAAAGCAGCAAAAAAAATTTAAAAATTAAAAATGATTATCAACAGAAAGAAAGCATGAAAACTTCAAAATGTAAAAAACTATTATTAGTTTATAATAAAATTCAGGAAATGAATCATTAATAATAATTATCAATTTGTGTTTCTTCTGATCTTTAAACATTGATAAAACTTCATTTGTTCACTTTAGACATATCGTATATATTCGGAAAATATAAATTTTGTAAAGGCAAGACACTTGTAAACTTGGTATTTACTATCCCTTTATTTTAAAATTATAGTAGTTTCTCATGTAATTCTATCAGACTCTGTTTAAAAGACAACACCACAAACAGAATCAAGTAATTATTCAGAAAAATCGACAAAGGCATTAGTTATTTTTCAATAATCAAATTTTAACAGTTAAATTAATAAACCAACATTACATTTAAATAATCCAATACCACTTTTATGTTCTGTATTACAAAGTTTGGAAACCTCTGTTAAGTATTCAAATTTGTACTAATTAAATTTTGAGCAATAGATGTCTTATTTCCTAATTAGGAAAACACTCGCCTTCTTTAATTAATCCACGTCTTTACAGAAGCGGTTATTACTTCCTTTGAATCTTGTAAGAAAGAACTAATTAAATATGATTTAATATTGGAGCATAGTGTAATATTTCTGAAAATTAATAACACCTGCAAACTAAAGATAAAATAGAAATGTTAAACAGTAATTCTTACAAGAAATCCATTTTCCTTTTAATTGTATTGTCTGAAATCTAATTATTTTATTGATTGGATATTATTTTTCTTATTTTAGAACGATTTTTTTAATTACAAATGGCATTGTTAATAAATAAAATCTTCCTTTTTTTAATTATTGTTTTTCTTACCATTTTGCACCTTACAAAAAATTATTGAGGTTTTTATTTTTAATAATGTATATGATATCATATATTAAATTTATGGAGAAGCAACCATAAATTAAAAGATAGTTTCCAAAATCCGAGATCTCAACACACATTTAATAATAACAATAATGTATATCAATTCTGACGTCTGCTATCCTCAAAGATGATATAAAAAAAGGACAACACAAAATATTTGTTAACGTACATATTTAATTTTAATCTAAAACTTAACAGAATATGAATGCAAAACGAATGTACGAAATATTCTTCAGTAGATTTTTTCCTATATTCAATTATCTCCAGCTATGCATTTAGCATTTTTATATGGCTTTTATTCTTTTTTTAAACCCTTTTTGGAAAAAAAACAATTTGAAGTTTCCTGATAAATCATCCATCATTAAATTTCGATTCGTAAATTTATTTTCAGGGATGTTCTATTACATTCTTCAATCTGTTTAGGCAATTCAAATTTTAGTGATGATTTTTCGGAAAAAATTGCATTAGTGTATGAAGTTTGTAGAGAGACTTATTTTATTCTAAAGCATTTTAAAAGTTTCGAAACAAAAACGAATCCTTGCTTTTATTATTTACTAGCCGCCTTTGGCGACCAGCCGGTTCGCTAGTATTACCACTGACTGCAATTTTCAATTAAATATTTTAAGTATTTATTATTAAGTATTAAGTAAGTATTATTAAGTATTATTATTAAGTATTTTAAGTTATTTATTTATTTATTACCAGCCGGTTCGCCAATATTACCGCTCGATACAATTTTCAATTAAATATTTTAAGTAACTGGTCTCTTAATAGATTCTCAAACAAAACAATTTTAATCTTCAAATTTTGATAGTCATACCAAACTTATACTGTTGTTTAGATCGTTTCGTTCAATTTACTCTATATATTTTGCTAATTTGTTTTCATTTCCGGTAAAACGTCAACTTTAATTTAAAGTGAAAATGATGAAATTGCAATTAATATAAATATATTTTTTAATAAAACCAAGCGTTTTATTTTATTTATCATCTTTATTGCTACTATTATTATTGAATATGAGTATTGCAAACAGAATATCGCGGTATTTAAGTCTTATGTGAACTACAAAATATTTTTGATAATTTATGTAATATCTCAAAGAATAATTCAACAAAAATTTCTCAGATTTAGCATAAAATTCAGTTTTTAGTTTTGCTTTCATAAGGATTGAAATGAAATCAATAATAATATTTTGTTCCAGCCTATAAATATATTTCAAAAATTATGAAATCTAAATTTAATGCAGTAAGGTATCATATTCTGAGAAATATTCTGGACACACCAAATTTTAAATAAATGAATGAATGTTTCTATTTTCCACGATCAACTAAGACTTATTTATGAAGTTTCGAATGTTAAAAATCTAGAAAAACTCAACATTTTCATAATCTTAGGCCAATTATTCTTAGAAACCTACGCGCTGATTGGTGTATTTTTTTTTAAACGATCGATGGAAAATCTAAAATTATCCTTTTTTTTTATTGAATAGTGATATTCAAATTTTCATAAATCAGTCAGTTTAAGTGATTGATTTAGTTGAATGGAAATTAACTCTTTTTATTTAAAATATTAGTGTTTCAAGAGCATTTTGTTATTCGTGATTTCGACAGCAGAAGCTTTATGTAAAATCAAAAATTCGTTATTTATTAGAGCATTTATTGAATTAAGTTACATAAAATATAATCATTTTTCTATTTAAACCATTTTAGTAAATCTGTTGTGTTCGTGCGTCAACAAAAATAGAATGCAGACAAACTTATTATGAAACTAAATCTTATTACATTATAGATAATATTATCAAATTTACATCAACTTATTTTCATTCAAAATTCTAGCATCGTTTTTAAACAACAAATTAAAAGTTCCAAAAATATCACTGTTGCCAATCTGAATTTCACAACTATTTACAAAATAAAATTTATAATTATTAAAATAATCGTTTGCTACTTTTAAATAAAATATTTACGATTTATGTCGCAACAGATCTTTGTCTTACTAAAGGTTTACAAATTAGCTGTGTGGTCATGATTTGAATGGATATCCTGTTCATATTAAACAAAACTTGCCTTAAAATAAAACTTATTTATTGGATTAATAATATAGAGAGTGTGAAAGATCATAAAAGAATTTTTCTTGAATTTATTTTTTAGAAAAAATAATATTTCATATTTGTTTCATTTCCTACAGACACGTGACGAAAATTATATTTTTGCAGATTACATTTCCAAAAAGATTTAATTTATTTTCAGTTAGAGCTTTAATCAATGTGATGGCAACACTTTGAAAAAAGCTATTTTTTTCTCCTGAATGCGAAACGTGCTTAATCCTCATTTTTATTTTTGACGAAAAAAATTATTGAAAAACATAGTTAAAATATTTATTTAAAAATTCATTAAAAATAGAAATTTAATGTTAAGATTAAAACATTAGTATCATTTAAAAGATAAATTTTTTATCTTTAACTTCATGTAAAAATCTTTTTTGTGAGGTAATATTTTCGGAAGTTATAGTAGAAACACGTCAAAATTTTGCTTAATTTTTAAATAAATAAAATTCTAATTAAAAATTCGAAAAAATAACCCCCAGGTGCACATTCCCGGCCTCCAAGGTATACACGTGCCAAATTTGGTAGCTGTAGGTTGAATGGTCTGGCCTGTAGAGCGCCAACACACACACACACACACACATTGAGCTTTATTATAAGTATAGATTATGATGCAGTTAATATTAGTTAGATTTCAAAATATAGTTTGGAATAAATGCTACCAAAGTCTCTCTTGTAAACTTTAAATTTTTATCAAAAATAATGTTTTATAATTTATTTAAAATGAAATACAATTTTGTTTTGATGTTCTTCCGTAATCGATTTAAAATGCATCGAATTCCTTTATTATTAGAAACAGAAGTGACTAAATATTTAGGGTACCAGAACGTAAAAAAATATTTTTTTTCTTTCATCTTTTAGTTAAATTTACTTTTATAATTAAAGAAATGTGCATTTTTTAGATTACTGACTATTAAATATCCGAACTTCAAATGGAAAATAAAACATAAAACATATAGCAATTAATATATAAAAAATGTTCAGAAATTAGCTTTAAATAGAAAACGGAGCTGAAGATATAATAAAATTAAAAGTATTATTTTATTTTGAAAAATACTTCATGACATATACTTATTAAAAATGATACGTTTAAAAAAATATGTAAAGAGACGCATCTTCAGCCTTAAAGTTTATTAATGCAATTAATATTGAGCACTTTAAATTGAACATGGATTTTATCATTCGTATTCTTATCATTGTACTTTTAGATCAGAGGCCCAACGCATTTCAAACTAGGAATGGTTAGACATATTAAGAATCTTAAAAGACCGAGTCGCATGAAAGGTGTGTCCTGGTGGATATAACGGGAGGGTGGATCACTGCCTTTTGCTGGTCTTCAGTTCGAGTCTGGAAATCCACAAATCGTTTTAAATATTTTCCTCGTTTTTATTTATTTTTAATATTATTCTTCATACTAATTCTAGAATTAGTATGAATCATTCCAATTCTCATACTTCATAAAATAAAATTTACTTCAAATTATCTATATATTTTATTGAAATTTTAAGTGTTAAGTTCTTGCACATGCGCGGAAATCAATTCTATTCATAGCAATGCACTTTTAGATCAGATTCCTATCTTCTTTTTGGAAGCGTTTTTGGAAAATTATTTCAAATATTTTCTAAAGTAATATTTGTAAATATAATAAAGTAGCATTTGTATAAATTTTCTAAAATATTTTATATAATAATTTCAAATATTTTTATTTATCGGCAGTTACTATGTTGATTATTTACAAAATATTTAATTTTAAGCCACGTTTGTTAAAATTTAAAAATTGTGTCAACGAATTTCTGGCAAAACTTTTTTTAAATGATTAAAATAGTTGACAATAGACAGTCTTAATAAATAATCGACAGTCTTTTATAATGCATTTTTTACGTTTTGATACTATAGAATTTATCAAAATGACATAATGTTATATCGATGTTGATTGACGTTCATAAACATTACTAAAGTGTTTGAATCACTCTATCTCTAAATGATGTTTGAAAAAATCATTTCCTTTTGATGATACATATTTCAACTTCGAAACCCATTCTTGGAAACTTGATCTTTAAATCACAATGAAATAGAGTTTGTGTTACACTGTTCCTTTTGAATCAAAGCCTGCCTGGAATCAATGTTCAAATAATATTTGACCTAACCGGTAAATTTCATTATTAATTTTTTTTCTTGGGTGGGGGGAGGTTCTGTAGAGTATTATTATGGCACTTAATTAAATCATTGCCTTTCTAAAGTAAACTTAATGGGCATAAAATTTATTTTATTACATGAAGCTCTACATTTTGAAGTGCTTCTTCTGCATTATCTCTAAATATTAGAGCTTCTTTGGTAAACTATATTGCTGTGTATATTTGTGTAAATAACAACCCCACCTTTGTAATTGCTTCATAATAAAAATGACAGAATGCATCTTTGAATAAAGCTCTTACTCTTGATCAAAGCTTAAGTAGTATGACCTATCTGATGACTATTTAAACGCCACTAAAATGGTTCTAAATTTATCGCTAATCAGAGAAATAATTCTAACTCATATTTCACTTTAGGGGATGTTCATATTCCTTTGTGCTTGATACCACCAAGTTCAAAATCTACATAATGTATTTAATAACTAGTCATCACTTAAGCCATTTATTAGGTTGCGATGGAAAAATATTCTTCACATTAATGCAAACACTTATATAATGCATAACATATTCGAATTCTAGTAAGCTTCCATTTCAAAAGCAAATGATAAAAATGTTAAATTATCTATTACCAGAAGAAATTTTGCTTCTATGTAATTAACTTTAAACTATTTCGAGAACAGACTCTAAGGAAAATTTTAATCATCAGATTTATTCTTCTTTAACTTTGTGTAAACTCACTTTAATTTTTCGGAACTTATTTTAAATGTGATGCTATAAATAATTTTTATCTGCAAATCCACTTTTCTTAAAGTAATCCAAAGTAACAATCTGCGTTTATGAAACTTATTTAATGAAATTCATTATTTTAATTTAGTAAATTATAGGAAATGTTTTACAATAGAAAGTTACGAAGTTAAGTTAGGACATCTAATTCAGTTTGAGAAAAATAACAGTACTTCTTTCTTAAGGATGATAACGCTGTTTTATCTTTTACATTATCATAACTATATTCATAATTAGAATACTAAATCTTTCTTATGTTCTACCGTGAAAAGACAAAGGCGTGTTTTGCCTTCAAAACATTTTTGTTTCTTTTTGTAATCTGATTAGCACTATGTCTGTATATCTGTTGTGCACGCTCCGAAAATATAAAAATGTAAATATTTCATTTCTCTCGGAACTAATTTGCATTCAAAATATTTGTTATCCTGATAAAAAAAAAGTAAAAAAAATATTCTAGCTTATCTTAAGCAGAAATAATTTAATTTCACATACATTCGCAGGAACAAGTATAAGAAAATAAACACATTTTACCAGACTAACTAATGCCTACTGAAATTTGCTTTTTGTTAGAGAATGAAATTTAAATAAATCAAGCTAAGATTTAAATATTTTAATCTGAGACAAGAATATTCGCTGCATCATATTTAATTTGAAATAATTAATATTTGTCTAAAAACTTTGGCTTAATGCAGAGTATCATCCATTTTCTAGCTATATAAGAATTTCAGGTGAGAATTACAATTTTGCGAGACAGCATTATAATTAATAATTTTTATCAGTGACGATTACATATTATCGAGAAGCTATTCGGCCATTAAACCTCACCAACTTCATATTGAATTTCAAAAATTAGCATATGCAAGTAAGTAGCTTCAGATATGTAATGACGTCTCCAAATTATAATTTTTCCTTTAAGTATATAACATTTTACAATATTAATTGTGGTTAAAAATGCGGAAACTTGAAAAATAAATTTTTATCCATTTCAGAAAAATCATGGAAATCTTAAAATTAAAATTATTGGTTAGTTGTAATTAAACTTGGCCTACTCAGAAACCTTTATAGCTTCTATTAAAAGGAGAATTTTTTCGAAAATCTATAGACAAAAACTTTTAAAGGGGGCCTGAAATATACTATAAACAATAATAATGACGAAAAATTTTGCTGGGAAGCGTATTATAGCCAGCATTCTTGAAAAGGCGTGAAATAAATTACCGTACTTTATTTTAACATTTCAAAACATTAAAATACCTAAAACCATTATTTTTACGTTTTGAAGCCTTATGACAGTGCAAGAATACTAATTGTGGTAATGTAAATAAAAAAAAATGATTTCCATAAGCAGATGGACAGAGCGTGAACTCTGAATAGGATAAAAAATAAACAAACCCTGACCAAGCCAAAGCCAAACGGGGATATTAACTTGGCGTCACCACAAAGCAACCCCACATAGCACAAAAGAACAATCGACACTCGTCCATTTCAAAATGAAAACAACACAAATTTCATCGCCATCTAAGAGAACTGGCCAAATGTTTCAAGCAATGCAACAACCAATAAAACGCATCAACATATCCAGTATACGAGCCACCCGCTTCTCTTGGAAATATTTAGTTAAGCAAATATAACAACAATAGTAACAATGCATAATAATGGTTATACTATAAAAGTTATACAATAATAGTTGCAACACAATAATAGTTATATAACAGAATTATACAATGCGCAATAATAATAATAACATTAATGTCATCCAAAAACAAAATAATGAAGTTAAGTCGATTTCAATCGATAAAATATGTGCAAATAATATCGATATATGACTTTTTACTGTGGGATGAAAAATGAAATGAAAACATTTTGTAAATTTTGTTTTTGCAAACCAAAAGGCAAGTCACTCCTCAAATTATTCAATCTAGTGCATTCTTTAATTATAAGATCCACAGTTTCTTCTGAAGTTCCACACTCACAAAGTAATTCGTTGCAAAAGAAAAAAAAACTATGTAAAAAAAATTCTTCTTCTGTGCAATTTTATTTAACTTTGAGAAAGTATTCTCAAAAGTATTTCTGATTTGAAAATATCATCTAGTTTTAATACCTTTTTCGAATTTTCCAAATGAATTTATCATGCATCGGCTATTTTGTTATATGTACCTGTTCTCAGAGTTACTTTAGATTTTTTATAATACATATCAATTATTTATTTCCTTATTGCTTTTTTCAGCAAGTGATTTGTTCTTTCATTTCCATAATAACCATGATGTGTTTTCATCCATTCCAAGTTAATATTAATGTCAGAATTTACGATTTCAGCTTTCATATCCAATAATATTTCTCTTAATTCTCGGCTTGAATCTGGTGACATCAACATCGATTTACAGTCAAGAATATATATTGTTACAAACCTGCAATGCGGCTTCCCAGTGTGGTTTGTTCCATCAACAGAAAGAAAGTTTTACAGTCATCTAAATGGGACGGAGTCCAGGTGGCGCGTCAGAGGTCTCAGAGCTTGGCGACCGTTTAGCGACTTGGCGACCAATTTGGCGACTTGGTGCCAAAATAGATTATACCCGAAACTTCGAGAATTTTTCCGATCCGTCCAGTAGGAACCGAGATACGCCTCGAACGTTCCTGATTGGTTGAGAGGCTTCTAGCCCCGCCTCCTGAGACCTATAAAAGGGGCTGCAGCTGCCAGGTAGACGACAGGGGAGTTCGAGAGTAGGAGTCCGAGTCGGAGAAGTCGAAGACAGAGTAGTCGGAAGCTACGGAGTCAAGCTAGTGCTGAACTGAGCTGTGCGCTACTGTCTGCAGTAGATTCTTGTTGTATGCTACACTTCTCGGGTGAAGATAATCGTCTTCTGTGCTGTATATAGTTGTCGCTTTTGTGCTGTCCTGTGTGTTTTCGTGTAAATAAACGTCGTTGTTTTATTTTCTACTACCGTCTGCAGATTGAACGTTCTACACACCATATCACTTCCACTATCCAAACGAACCCCGGAAGAAAATTCGTAACAATATATATATTTGCCAAACTTTTTGTAATAGCAAATTTCTCTGCTCTAAAGATTGCTTAAATATTTCACACTAGGTATTTCAATGGTAATGAACAAAATAATGACATGTTCAGTTTGATTTCTGGATAAGAATAAATAGAGACCGTGCAAGTATTATTTCTTTTATAAAAGAACAGAAGCCGCATTATTTTTAAAACTGTTTTACAAAAATCAATAGAGTACTGTTTCAGTTCATTATGAACTTCCCTGTAGAAAGACATTGTTCCTGGGACCAATATCTCTCTCGAGAGAGACAGATACATGATATCTCGATTAGAAAAAGCTGGATCGTTATGAGTTCAACTAGTGTCAGTGCAAAAGTCATTTCAGATATATCAATGACCGTCTTTGAACATTCCCAAGAATGATAATGGGGTCGGTAGTGCATGTGTAGAAGTATCGTATGCAACAATATGAAAGATACTGAGAAAGGTAGCACAATCTTTCCCTCATAAGATCAATAACTCATTGTTAAAGACATTGAATATTGCTTACCTTTTCTACTAACTTTCTTTCTCGAGTGAAAGGCGAAGACACTTAGCCATGAAACTCCCTTTAAAGTTATCAGATCCATTTTTATCTCAATGGAACGGTGAACACACCTAATTGTTGGATTTGAACCATCGACAATCATCTTCCACACAATTCCATTACCCTCATCTAAAATTACCGTTTTAATATGGACTAACTTCTCAATTTATTCTTAGATCATTCTTCTTCGAAAAACATGACGTAAAGGCTTTTGTAACATGCTTTGTAATGGGATTCAGATTTCGTGAGATTTTTGGCAGATTCAGCATTGAAAATGGCCAAACTGAACTTTATTTGCAGAGAATTTTGCAATATTTTACTTAAAATGAGTGTTTAGCCTTTCATTTTAAAATTCTTAGTAGACCTGTTCTCCCGATCGCACTTCGTGTGATTTTTTTTTATTATAAATCATGGTTTATAATGAAAACTGTTGCAATTTTTGCTGACCTATAGGACTGTATATCGTCAAAATTGAGAATGATCATTTTCCTCACCTGCACAGTTAGCACTTTAATGATGATGCTTTCACTAAGCAACATGATTTACATCGCTCAGTAACTATAATAAATAAACAATGTTTGTACTGGAATTTTTAGCTAGTTTGTATGTTACTTCAATGCAGTACCTATAAGAATATGTGCGTGTGCGCGTGTGTTCGTTTGAACATCGTTGAACGCATCATTTGAACTTTACATCATCAAATTTGGGAATGAATTCACATTTTAGTAATAGATTCCGAGTACTGTGAAAAAGAAATTTATTTCTTTGTGTTTCCTAAGATTTTGAATTTAAGTATATATTTTCCATAATGGAGCAAAAAGTTGCTTGAATTAGAAATCTTTCCAGAAATTTTTATCTAAAAAACATGGTTTTAGCATTTTTAAGAGTATTATGTTTTTATATTTACAAATCACAGAAAAAAACTATCTTATTAATTCTAAATTCTATTTATTTATTAAATTATTTTTAATTTTTCTTAAACAAACTTGCACTCTGATTAATTTGTGCAATCTTTCTGTCAATTAGTAAATGTGAGTGTGAAACTATTTTCTCTAAAGCATTTTTAATTAAAAAAAGATTGCGTGATTAAAAGACAACATTTAAGAAGAAGAAATAATTAAAAGTTACAGCTTGCAAAGACTCATATCTATCTTGGTTACAAATTCAGTAATAGCCTCTTTTATTGATTTCAAGATTTCATTATTCATGCCTTCTTTGCTCTATCCATTTACTCAATTCATTTTTCACTTTTAATGGTATTGCACTCAGCAATTACAATATATATATTTAACTTAATGAATGCGAAAATGTCTTCTTTTATTCAAATTATGATTTTTAAAGATTAATGCTAATAATTAAAAGTTATTAATCCATTTTAAATATCACCATCTCTTTAGTGTTTGGGGAGCATTATTAGCAGAAATTTAATGCCGAAAATTTATACATTAACCAAAATAAAGATAAGGCAGGAATCCGGCTCACATTGCAAGTGTTTCAGCAAACAATTGACGCTAATTCCTCTTCCAGCTTCGCATTTGCAATTCTGTATCCGTCAACTATCTGCCCAGAAACTGAAGCGTCGTCTTTCCAAATTGACTTGGTTAGTATTTAATTGTTTAATTTTCCCAAATGCAATTTAATCTTCTAAATGCGGGGTTATTTCGCTAAGATGATCATGTTGTGATAGCTCGAGTAAATTCATCGTTGAGTTATATCGAATATACGCGTTTCTCGGACGTTCAATTTAGATTGCTGCTGTTTAATTTTATGCTTCTCAGTTATGAATAGATCCTTTAATTATTTAAATTCAATTAAATATAAAGGACCTAATATCTCTTTCACTCTTTGATTATCGCGTAATTTTATTTATATATTTCGCACTTTAGCGCTCAGTAAAACTCATTAAATAATTTAACAAGCTAATTGACAGTATTAATTTATATGTTTTTAATATAATAATAGAAATAGATAGAAATATACGGAGTACAAAAATTATTCAAAACGCCAGAGCATTAGATCTACACAACAAAATTTGTTATATGATTGTGTCTATGTTAAAATTGTTCACTAAACAAAGTTTGGTAGAAATTCAAAATAATTAATTAATTGCAAATTTAATTAAATATTCATCGAAGTTTAAATTTTTTTTCCCTTCATATTATTTTAGAGAACAGTTTTGCAAAAAAAAAATCATTTTTACTTAAAATTTTAAAATTAATATTTTTTATTAATATAGTTTTTAATATATTTTTGTTTTGAAATCGGTATTACACAGAATGCTTAGGCATTTGTATGCCAAGTATGAATGCTTAAATATTTCTTGCATTTTTATTTTATTAAATGCAAAATTTCAAACCAATATAAAGTAAACTGCTGAATTCATTATGTAAAACAGTTTTTTTGAAACCATTTTTTTTTCTTTCTTGATTCAACCTTTATGTTTATAATTTATTTTATTTTATTTAAAACATTAGATGTAAATTTTGCTTTCTATAACTTTCATCATCTTTTAATTTTTTTTTTCTGAAAAACATTTGTAGCTCAGTAGAATGCTCATCTTTTAAATAAAATCCTTATCACCGCCTTCTTGTTCTTTAAATAACATTTTTCATTCTATAAATAGTCTCGGTATTACAAAAGATAAATTGGAAAATTATATAGCATATTCAAATAACTCATATATTTGCTTATAAATGTCAGCGTTTCATATATTGCCTGTATATATAAATATGTTCATTTGTACCTTATATATGTAAATATCAATGCATAATGTAGAACTTTTTTTTATCGTGTTATATAAAACTTATTTCCATTTTTTTAAAATTTCATTATAAAAATTTCCTTTTTGTGGAAACATAAACGCAAGTGCATTTGATCTTATAAAATATGTCAGGAAATAATTTAGAATAATAGTTGAGACATTTCTTTTAAAACAATAACATACCGACGTCTAATGTATTTATATATTAAGAATATGTATTTATTAGTAGACAAAGGATATTTTTTATTGTAATTTATATGCTTTAAATAAATAGAATAATTAAATTTTCTTCACTTGTTTCCTTTCTTGAGTTAACATTTTATGGTTTGATTTTTATTTGAGAAATGCATACGTCTTTTGAGTTACAGACCAAAACATGTGTTAGTTAAACATATGGGAAAAAAAGAATGAATTAATAAAATAAAACTAAATTATTATATCCTATTCATATTCATCAATTTTTACATGCCCACACTCCAATAAAATTCGTTTAAATGATTTATTGAATTAATTGAATATCATATCCATTAATAAAGTTATTGCTCATAAATATAATATTTAAGAATTTAATTTATATCCTACATGAAATTGCTTCCTGTCACTTTTAACGAACTTTCTTTTCCAATAATGGATGCGCATTTTTTTTTAACATGCTATTATTCAGAAAGATATGATTCTTTTTATTGCTTTTCTGAGTAGATCATGATATGAAAGCATATCCAATTATGCATACCTATCATATTTACGAGTATCGGAAGCATTTTGGGCGATAATAAAACTCAGCATTGCAGTAAAAAATCTCAAGGACAAAACTCATCATTTGTCTGTTGTAAGACTCTTTAAAGCTGTCCTTCTTTACAAAGTCTCAAGACGAAGTGAACCGGAAGCTTTAATGTGCGTAACATTCCCCTATAAAAAACTGCAACTTTCTATTCCTCGAATTTCAGTAAGAGTTTTATGGCTGCCAACCATCAAATCCGAATGATTCGTTTTGAATTTCCCTAACATCAACGCGGGTATAAAGGCCTCGGTTTACTGCCATGACTGCATCCCTTTATTTTGTCATCATTCTCTCTTTTGCCGTAACCCGTTATTTCCCCTGTCCGAATTGAAGACATGGAGACGACAATAAAGATGGAAACCTGTCCTTTTATTTCAAAGAAATAGGGCCTGACACTAAGAGGAATTGTAAAAACAACGATATACGAAAGAGGAACCAAGAAGCCATTTAGTCTCGACTAGTCTATTTTTTATTTACAAAACGCTCTGTTACTTGAATAAGGGTGTAAAGATAGTCTTGAAACAATGTAAGTTTTAGAATACCAATGAAGTTTATACTTTAGAAATGGAAAAAAAATATATTTAAAGTATTTATTTTTTAGTTCCTTATGGTGCTGCTCATGGTAACGTTCTTCATCTACAGTAAACATCATTCATATATATTAAGTTTAAATGGGTGTTTTTTTTAATTTTGAAGGATAGATAAAGATACGGAGAGATACAGAGATATGGAATAATGTAATATTCGATTTTTTTGGTAATATTTTAATTATTAATTTATTTTGATGCCATCACGTTATTCTCATAGTTCATGTAATAAAAGAACCAATAAATGCAGTTTAATCAGTAAAGTTTTAAATGTTTCTCTATTTTTATTTATTACTAACCGCCTTTTGAGATCAGCCTGTTCGCCAGTATTACCGCTCGCTACAATTTTCAATTAAATATTTTAAGTAACTGGTCTCTTAGTAGATTCTCAAATAAAACATTTTTAATCTTCAAATTTTGATAGTCATACCAAACTTATATTGTTGTTTAGATCGTTTCTTTCGATTTACTATATATATTTTGATAATTTGTTGTCATTTCCGGCGAAACTTCAACTTTAATTTAAAATGTAAATGATGAAATTGCAATTAATATTAAGATATTTTTTAATAAAACCAAGCGTTTTATTTTATTTATCATCTTTATTGTTATTTATTAATTATTATTATTATTGAATGTGAGTATTGCAAACAGAATCTCTCGGTATTTAAGTCTTATGTTAACCACAAAATATTTTTCATAATTTATGTAATATCTCAAACAATAATTCAACAAAAATATCTGATATTCAGCATAAAATTCAGTTTTTAGTTTTGCTTTGAAAAGGATTGAAATGAAATCAATAATAATATTTTGTTCCGGCCTATAAATATATTTCAAAAATTATGAAGTCTAAATTTAATACAGTAAGGTATCATATTCTGCGAAATATTCTGGACACACAAAGTTTTAAATAAATGAATGAATGTTTCTATTTTCCACGATCACCTAAGACTTATTTATGAAGTTTTAAATGTTAAAAATTTAGAAAAACTCAACATTTTCATAATCTTCGGCCAATTAATCTTGAGAAACCTGCTCGCTAATTGGCGTATTTTCTTTGAAGCGATCGATGGAAAATCTAAAATTATCCTTTTTTTATTGAATAGGGATATTCAAATTTTCATAAATCAGTCCGTTTAAGTGATTGGAAATTAACTCTTAAAAGTCAGTGATTTAACTGATTGGAAATTAACTCTATGACCACCATAAAATCTGTGCTTTCTCTTGTGGTGTATGCATTCTCCTTAATATCCGCTCGAATAAAACATCACATATAAAAGTACTACATAGAACAAACACATCAAAAGTAAACATAACATTTCAATAGTTGCCAGAAACAAAAGATAGAAAAATTCAATTAATAAGCAGACGATATTTAAAAAAGTACAGATATTTAGACTGGGAAATTAAATTATCTGAAATTAACCAAACACGCAGACAATATATACAAAAGTAAAAATATTCAAACCTGGAAAGGAAAATAGATGAGTTATTCCATCAATAAATGCCATAAGTTTGTTTATATCTTCATTATTTTATGAGTCATTAAACATCAAAATGGGTCCGGGACTAAATAAACACCCTGTATAGAGAGTGTAAAAGACCATAAAATGATTTTTCTTGAATTTATTTTTTAGAAAAAATAATATTTCACATTTGTTTCATTTCCTACAAACACGTGCCGAAAATTATATTTTAGCAGATTTCATTTCCAAAAAGATTTAATTTATTTTTAATTGGAGCTTTAATCAATGTGATGACAACACTTTGAAAAAAGCTGATTTTTTTCCCATGAATGCGAAACGTGCTTAATTTTAATTTTTATTTTTTACGAAAAATATTATTGAAAAACATAGTTAAAATATTTATTTAAAAATTCATTAAAAATAAAAATTTAATTTTAAGATTAAAACATTAGTATCATTTAAAAGATAAATTTTTGATCTTTACCTTCATGTAAAAATCTTTTTTGTGCGGTAATATTTTCGGAAGTTATAGCAGAAACACTCCAAAATTTCGCTTAATTTTTAAATAAATAAAATTATAATTAAAATTTCGAAAAAATAACCCCCAGGTGCACATTCCTGTCCTCCAAAGTATACACGTGCCAAATTTGGTAGCTGTAGGTTGAACGGTCTGGCCTGTAGAGCGCCAACATACACACAAACACACACACACACACATACATTGTGCTTTATTATAAGTATAGATATAGATATAGATGATAAAAATCTGTTTTCTTTTCTAGTATCAGAAAACCAATGCACAAAATGTTACATGACATGTAAACATATAAACTATATTCCGTGACTATTTGAAACTCGTATGTAAATAGATAATTATCATTTTCTGTCCTCACATTCAAGTAAACGAAATACATTGTTTTCAGCAATCTCTTTAGAAGCTTAGATTTCTTTGAGAAAACTCTTTTAACAAGTTTTTAAATGCAGAAAATCTTATAATGCTTACAAAGTTTATAACTTTCATAAATTGCATTATTATTTGAGAAATGTATATTGCAATAAATTTAATTATTTTTATATATACATATGACTATGTGTAATTGGCTATGTGTAAAATATTGTGTATAATTGGCTATTATCAATGACTAGCTGCAGGTATTATTAATAATAACAGTTTTAAAAATTCAGTTACTGCCAATTACTGGTTAATATTAATACTATCTGATTGATCGTATTGATTGTAACTTGTACTTTATTATTTATTTATTATTATTCTTTATTGAAATTATCTGAACAATCAGAAGTACAAATTTTCAAATACTAACCAAATAATTCGTAAAGGTTCTATAATTCGTTTTACAAATTTTGCTCCTCAAATATCCTAATAACTGCTCGGAATTACATAATTTCTCGTCACAGGCAGGTGGTGAGTTGATATTTGAGATGCGTGTGAGCTCTCCAAACTTTTTCGCCAAATGAGGTTACTTCAGCCTTCATAAGAATGTAAATGAAGCCGCCAGGTATAACAGGACGTCCTATTTAGAATCAATTCTTCTTCATTGCATTCAGCATAGAGAGTTACTGAAAAAATATTATCCGTAAAGACAGCATTCCCATTGAAATTATTTATTTTTACAGGCCTATAGTCGCATAAGAACTACGCATTGATAAATGCATTAGTAATGTAAGTAATATTCTGTAATAAAAAATAATCAGCTATAATTTCAATGTTAAAAATATTTAACTTAGGAATTAAATATATGAGTGCTTGAAAATTGCTATGCGATTTCCTGTTAAGTAAAGCAAAACAGTGGTAAGGAAATAAAATTAATGTTCAGAAATATATTTTTATAATATTCATGTGTGTGTGCGTGTGAATGCAGAAAAGTCTTTCGCCCAAAATACCCCTTTTTCATCGCTTTTAAGAAATAAAGGGAGGAAGAGATTTTGATAATTTTAAATTTCTTTTTCGATATTTTAAACTTTTTTTTATTAGTCTGAGCTTTTCTGTTGTATCTTTAAATAACTCTTAAGGAATGTTTTCTTTTTTCTTTGAATATTTTTAATTTTAATTCTATGATTGCAGATACATGTGAAGCTCTCTCTTAAACTTTATTCTTCTTTTAATTGAAACTCTTATATTTAAGATATTATTATTCTAATTTTTAAACATTCAAAGTTACTAATGATATCAACCCAATCCAATAGTATAAAATGTAATACAAAAAATGTGCTTGATATTTTTTAGGCTAAAGGCTAATACAAAATAAAGTCATTTATCGATAAATTATATTTTATAATATGCATGGCAATGTAATTTGCAGAATCGCACAATAATAAATAAATAAAAACCATACATTTTAATTAAAAATTTGTCTTTGTAAAAAAATGCTATTTAAAATATATTTAAATATTAGAGTTAGCGGGGAAGAATAAATATTTTTTCCTTCAAAATGTAAGGAATAGTTGTAGGGCAAGTATTAAAAGAAAAACTGCAGAATAATTATTTACTTTTAAATATAAATATTGATGAATGCATACATACATTTCAAATGTAACTAAACAAGAGGAAATGGAATAATATTTAATAAAACATATAAAAAAACTACAACGTTTTTCTTATTGTAAATACATAATTGCCGAAAAAATATCTTAATTTGTTGCCTCCAAAAGAATGTATTTTACAGCCTTTGTTTCTTATAAATAAAAAAGTATAAACAATATAATTTCAATTCAAATGACTCAAAACTCCTAACAAATTATTATTTTTATAACTGAATTTTCTTCGTAAAACGAATAAACGAGTTTTAAAATAGGAAATAAAATATAAAACAAAATTTTAAAACAGAAAATTAACAATTGCAGACTTTTTGAACAAAAAATATTTGACTCAGATTATTACATTATATTACCTTGCAGATGAATGAGTTTTCTAGTTGCAAACAGCAACTAATACTTGTAAAAAAAATTAACCAAACAAGAAATTCAAGTTTAAAACATTTCAAAAACATATCACTCACTATCAGCATTGTAAAATAAATTTAACCATCAAACTTCTTCATTTCAGTGAAATACGTCTTCAGATTTATGATCTTCTTCTTTAGGAGCATTATAAATGTTGGTTTCACAGGGACATGTCACTGAAGAAAATAATATTACATAAAACGCTACAATGATATATCTATACAAAATAATGTACCGAAGTCGGTAGGTCAACAACAGTTAAATCAAATCGCTTTATTTTAAGAAGAAAAAAAAAATCCGAATTGAGGTTGAAACTTCTGAAACCATCAGGAATTTATCCATAAGATATTTGAACTTTACTTAAAATCTGTGACTGTAAGAAAGAGATATGGGGATTTATCTTATTCAAGTCAATCCCTCTCCAAAAATAACTAAGGTAAAACATCTAGAGGCTCAAAACACAAGAATAAATCCTTTGAGCTTAAAATCTCTGCCTATATTCTTAAGATCGCGAGTTTTCAAGAAACAGAACAAAAGGGCAGTGAATTTCAGTGTGGAAAAATACTGCAGTCTGATTTATCTATCAAAGCAGAGGGCAGAGGGTATTGACAAAGCACAGATTTTAGAAGCTCGGAGTCCGTCAAGTTAAGGTTTCTATTAGTCAGTTTAAAAGAAACATTGAATTTATTCAACATGGATAGAAATTGAATTGCAAGGCTTTTTACTTGTAAGATTTGTGTCGCAAATTCGATTTTTATTTCTTTGAATTTTTTTTCTAGTGAATAAGGTAGTAATGCATTTCAGTTAGAGATTTTAGAAAAATTCTATGCTAATTGGATTATTATCTAACCATATATTATAATAGGCAATTAATAAAAATAATAGACTAAAATATTAAAAATAATAAAAATAATCGACATTTTTTTAAAAAAAAAGCATAATTGAAAAGGGGCAAACCGCTTATACTAACTAAGCTTTAAATTCAAGAAAAAAGGTCCATTGTATATTTCACATTTTATTATAATTTCTGCATTATAAATGTATTTCTTCCCCTGTTTATAAGATGAGTATTTGAAAAATTAAATAGAGCAAGCGGTACATAGTTTCAATATATTATTCAGATAAAGTGCATTTATAAAAATTATAAAAAAAAATATAAAAACAAATGTTTGATCAATTGTTTCACTTTTAAATAAGTAATTAAAAGATTTAAATTCGTCTCAATATCTTTTGATTTAAAATATTTCAACCCTTTCTCTATAGATTCGTTTTTATTTGCCATAGCATAAATACGATAGATTGAAAAAAAAATTGGATATAAAATTAATTCGTTTATCTCTAAGTAACTACAAACCATGAAATTAAAGCTACATTACCTGAGTCAAAACTTAAAAAGTAAATATTACCTGAGTCAAAAACTTTTAAAAGAAAGATGCATTATATTTAGAGCCCGTTAATGCTGCTAAATCTGAAACACAAATGAATTTACCAAATTAGAAATAACTATTAAGATTAAATTGCAAAAAAAGTGATTAAAATGGAATAAAAATGAAGGTAATTATAAATCCAGTATGAAGATTTTATCAAGGGTCATCTTCAGGCTAGTACTCAAACCAGGAATTTACCTGTGAGGGGTCTGACTGTCCTCCAAATATTGACTGTTCCTGACCCGAAAATCCCACGAAATTGAGGTTTTTTTGAAGACAAGAATTAATATAAACAAAGCAATGACATTATAACCAGACAATAAATCAACTATAACTAATACTCCCAGTTGGTGGCTTGAGGCGTTTAGTAGTGCAATAATAATAAACAACAATTTATTAAACGTCGTATATTCCACAAGCAATATAAACATCAATTTATTGCTAGAGAATAAAGGTGATTAATGAATGTTTTGAAATTTCATTGATACTTGAGGCTTTTCTTATAAACTTGGTGAAATTTCACTTCACATATAATCTTAGATCTTTCGAGATATTGAAGAACACATATTTTCAAAATGTGAGCTTATTTTTTGCTTATGAGATGAGTAGCAGTATTATAACTAATATGCTAATATATTTAGAAATTCAAAATACTATCTGTTTTTAACTAAAGCATAAAAAGCGAGTATATTTTTTTTTACTTCTCATAGGCAATTTACACAGTTTCATTAATTTAAAGGCTGTATTTAATCAGCTTTCTTTTATTTACACCGTATTTCTATATAGTACATCAGTTTAGTAAATGACAGATTAGATATTAGACGCTTAATCTGTAGACTGATAGATGATTGAATTGAATGAAATCTCAAAACCAAATTTGAAATTTTTCATGACATAATCTTTATAAATTTTACCACAGATTGACGGATATCAATCTATTTATTCTTTAATTTTTCAACATTGAAAGGCCCTAAACACTTGCTCAGTGAAACTCCAATGAGCATCCGAATCTTCTGGTTATTGCTGTGTAATTTCTTTGCCTTTTTTTTGATTGCTGGAATTTCCATGGTACGTGTTTTGCTTATTAGAAACTTTCGTTCAAATACATTTGGAGATAAGGAGGTTTAGTGAGAACCATCATAAGATGTCTCAGAATACATTTACCTAATAGTCAACAATGATGCGAAGATCTGTTTTATGTATTATCTCTTAACGACACTGGCCGTCATTAAGCCTTTTGAGAGTAGGGGATTTTTTTTTAAATCTTTGACTGGGAAATTCATATATTCCAGCATTCTGAGGTATTCTAACTCAAAATATCTTCGAAATTAGAAGGTCCAAATTAATGCATAATTATTTATATTTCACGTAAAATTAATTTCTTGTCGTTTTTTTTAACAATTGCTTTTTTGTACTAAAAATATATTTATTTGACAACTTTTTACATGACAGACAATAAAATAAAATCATTTACCACTCTACAGAAAATATAAAAAATTATCCATCTTTATATATTAAATCGTTTGCTAACATCAATTAGAAACTTTGAAGGACAAATATGAATGCAACTTTAACAGAAAGTAACAATTAACTTTTAGAGTATATTCAATTACAATATTTAATAATAAAAATAAACTCTAATTATTTGGACAAAATTCAATGAAGTATACCTTTTTTTTTATGCTTAAAAGCAGTTTCATGGTGTATTAAACCTTAACTGGGGAGGTGAAATTTTAGGACTTAAATTGGGAGGTGCGGTCTACGAGACCGCATTTAATTTACATTCAAATTAAATTTTCTAATGAATGTATTAGTATGAAAAACTGCCAATATATTTTGCAGATATTTTTCTTCATAGATAGATATGTTTTGAAAATTTTTCAAAATGTATTATCATTGAAAAAAGTAAAAGCGTTGGAACATGCATTTTCTTCTCAAATTACATGTTACAATAAATAATATTCTTGAAAAAATCTATTACTTTTTACTTTTTAAATCATATTAATTTTTACAGTATATGAAGGTATATAGAAGACAATATAATGTAAAATTCAGCAATTATTTGAAAAATAAAAAAATTGACAATGGATAAAATTGGCCCTTTTTTATCTGCTTGTGTGACTTTCATAGCACGGTTTTCTAGGCCATTTTAAACATACAGGTTCAGAACTAGTATAAAAATCAACCTTTAAATTCTGTATATATACCTCTTGGTATATTAATATATTTTATAAATTTTTCAAAATACATTATCACTAGAAAAATTAATTATGTTTGATCATACATATCAGAATCAGTTGAATGCGAATTTTCATCGAAAATAAACACTTCTGTACTATTATCGTTATCACTAAAATCACTTTCTGCTTCATTTAAAAGTGTCTGGAACACTGCTTCGTAATAGGATAAGTAAATTGGATGATATTTCGGGGCCGAAGTTTTAGCGTCATCTGCTAAGCCTTGTTTGTCACTGGGACATTAACAGAGAGGTGCTGTCTTAAAGACCGTGCTCGAAGAAATAACTGAATTATTTTTAAAAGCATCCGTTGAAATCGATTGAAAAAGTGCAAGTGTATTGATGGTCACAAAATAGGAAGCTACAGGGTCAATCTATTCAATTGAACGAAAAATAGAATAAGGGTGACTAAAAATCCCTCCCTAGTGGTCTCACAGACCGCACGTCCCCAGTTAAGGGTTAATCATATTAATTTTTGTTATCAAATTCAATGACTTTTAATTGCAAACATTTTAATCAATTGAAATATCAAAACTCAAAAGATATTTGCAAGTTAAATGAATGATTTTAAAGTAATATTGCTACATCATGGCCGTTATACCATACATCTTACTTACTTCTTTGATTCCTAAATGTCTCAGAACACTGGAACAGCATAGTATTGAAACGCCGAAGTTATGCTTTCAAAGAAAAATTAATTTCCCAAACGCTGATTTCCTTGCTCGTTCTTTTAATGGGTCTGTTGAAATACGGAAAATCTGTTTACCTGACGTCTATTAAGAGGATTTGTATAAAAATACGGGCACAGTTCTTCTTTCTTTTTAGTTAAGACATTCTAAAGAAGAAAATATGATTCTTGGAAATTGTCGGAACTATAATTAAACAGTAATCTCATAAAAATATTTGTTTATTCATCGAACTTTGCTCGGACAGTCGCTTCAGGCGTTCTAATACTAAAAGAGGTAATTCAAGAGCATCGAAGAAATTTATTAATTTTTTTAAGATCTAAAAAAACTGCTGTTCAATTTTTAATGTAAAGAAAATTCAGTTTAAATATTATTAGATTCAGGGCATGATTAAGCAAAATATCTGGGTACAAAATGTAATTTGATGTGAAATCTATACAATGGCACAAATTTAAGCGTAAGATAAATTTAAATATGAATTTTGCTACTATAAAACCAATTATAACAAATTGTAACATTATAGCAAATGTATCTCAAAGATACGTAATAATTTCAGAAAATGCAATCCAATTAAATTCTTGCGCAATATACGCGCAAACTCAATGCAAATCCACATAACTTTAGTATGTTGTTGGAAAACTATTTGATGGTAATTTTCTCATAATCTGCCCAGCTGACGAGCATTGCAAATTATCATCCATCAATATAATTAGAAACAGTGTCTCTTCGCAGGTTCAATTACAATCATTAACATTATATCCAATAACCAGGCATCTCGCTTAGGATCCAATGTAGGGAGAGATTGATTAGAATTTGAATATCATAAGGAGGTATCAGAAACTGAGAAACTGTGATTGAATCAGAACTATGATTTTAGATTTACAGGTAAGGACAAATTTCTCGCTCGTTTAATAAATAAAGGAATATTCGTTGACATTTATTTCATCGAAAATTATTTAAACTGAATTTTTGAGACAACCAAATGACAAAAAAATTACATTATTTTTTTTTGTTTCGTTTTCATAATTTGATATGATAAATCTAATATCAGAAATGGGATTTCTAAATATATTCTTTACAAAGAATGATTAACTCTTTTCCACTTTTGAGTAGACAATTAATTAATTAAAATTGATTTATTGAAGAATAGCTTGTGATAAATATTAATTAAAAATTTAAAATCAAGAGAGTAATTTTACATTCTGTCACTTCTGAGTATTGAGATTATTTGCATAGATTTAAGACACTCGATAGGAAAAAAAAACTGCTGCATGGAACAAAGAAATGATTTTGTTAATAATTTAGTTTTTAAAAATTAAAGCATTTCTGCTTATTAATCTTTTGAAGCTTCACAACCATAACTAACAGAATAGATGAAAAATACTATATCTTTATAATGATTTAAAATTGATGCTCTCTAGCATGTATCACTTAGAAATTCAAATTTAAAAGAAATGAAAAATACTTTAACTTCATAATTTCCTGTAATTTCTGATTAACTGCTAATTGTTAAAACAAAGAAGATGCCTAATATATAACTTCACAATCACGAAAAATCTATATTACCATTTTTTCCAACATGCACGCTCGCGCTCACACACACACACACACACACATACACACATGTATATATGTGTGTGTGTGTGTGTGTGTCTGTGTGTGTGTGCGTGTGTCTGTGTGTGTTAAAACTAAATTTTATTGAAATATATTTAAACTTATAATTTTAAAGTTAATTAAGAAAGGTTAAATTAAGATAGTTCAATATAAATATGAGATTCCTCTTTAATGAGAATTCAATGAAAATAAACAATATACCGTAAATATGTATTTTGTATTTTACCATATATTCAAGGGGTGTTTAAATGAAAATGTTCGAAACGATACAGTGGGTATTAAAAAAGACTTTATTCAAAGTATACATCATTGGCCTGAGCACAACGATCCCATTGATTAACGAGCCGAAGGATTCCTTGTTCCCAGAATCCTGTGGCCGTGACGAGACCCAGTCCTTCACAGCATCCTTGAGTTCGCCGTCCGATTTGAAGCGCTTCCCTTTCAGATGTTTTTTTTTCAGGGGACCAAACACGTGAAATTCGCAGGGCGACATACCCGGGCTGTAGGGCGGATGGTCGAGCTGCTCCCACTTGAACTTGGCTAATTCCGCTCCTTATCTTTTGATCTTGTTGAACCTGCGTAGTCTTCGGAGTGTCTCACAGTACACATCAGAGTTTGGTTCTTCTGTGCTCGAAGAATTCAAGTAGCATCAAATGGACGGCGCTCTTTATAAGAACCTCTGCTCTTTCCTGCGCATGCGGGCGCCCGCGCATGCTCCGATCTATGCCGGAGACTCCAATCGCATCCCTAGATGTCTGGCAACGTTCTCCCATAGCGGCATAGGCAAATATATTAATGGTTACGTTGTTACGTCGTTTCGCACCTTTTCATTTGAACATCCCTTGTATATTTCTTTATATATCGTCAGTCCATTTAATCCATATGACTTAAATCTCTTTTGATTATTATTTTTGAATTTTACATGCATTTCCATCCAAACTGAAATAGTGAAATTGAAATCATTTTCTGAATTTGAAATTTATTTTCTTCGGGAGAAGATTGTTATATTTTTATGAACAGGTTAATGTGTAAATAACTATTTACCTGCTTGCATTTGTTTTTCTTTCTTGAATTACAAAGGGTAAAAAATGATGCTAAAATTCTACCGATATTAAAATTGAAACAATATCCATTTTGGAAAATAAATATACTTTTTGTAATTTTCCTTTTTCTATCATTAGGTTTTATTAATTGAGATGTGCTGTCGGAAATTATTTATTTCACATTTTTAACTAACGATTTTATTCTTTTCTTTCAGGTAAGTGACTTTTCCTGTAATAGAAGAAATTTGAAGGTAAATTCGCTCTATTCCTTTTCTGATATTCAAATTACCTTGATAAAATGCATTGTTCTTCTCATAAAAAAATTCTTCATAAAGATTTTATTAAGTATTTAATTCAAAATAATTACATTTTCTCTGATATTTTGGCAGGTAACATTAAAAAATGAATTATTAAAAAAATGAATTTTTAAATGAAAAGAAAAACATGCAAATAAGAAAAGAATCTCTCTCTATTTATGTACAACATTTAGATGTTTATATTCTAGATATTTTTTTATATTGATTCAACAGAAACCGCAAAATAATATTAATACTTCGTGACATCTGCTCCCCCCCCCCAAAAAAAAAATTTTTTTATATAAAACTACTTGAAAAACAAGCAATGAATCGAAACATACTTTTCCATAGATCTTGAAAAATGGTGTAACTTATCATATATTACAAAAAAGAAATAGTTTTGTAGCAAAACTTTAATATCTTTTATAACTCCAAAATTATAAACTTGAGACTTTTAGAATTTTGCGTGCGAATAATAATAGAAAATCTCCTAAGGTATGTGACTGCGTAAGGGTTGAATTCTTTAAAAAAAAGCACCAAGATAATTATATTAGTGAATTTTACATAAAAATAAAAATAAATCTATGAAACCAAAATGTACCAGTTAAGTGACAATTTTTTTAAAAAAATTTAAAAGGGGGAGGCTTTGTGTAAAAATAAGTATAAAGCAAAAATATTTTGTTTAGAAGTTTTTCAAAGTAGTTTGACACAAACTTTGAAAATAACTTAATAGATATATTATCTAGCTCATGAATAAAAAATAAAATGTATTTCTATTCACTCTTTAAATACTGGGGTACCAATAATAAATAATCTAAAATTTTCAATTTTTATGCCTTTTGAATTATTAAAACAACTGCAAAATAACAACAAAATAATAAAATATATTGAACTTATTCTCTAATTCAGGAAATGCAGAACATATTGAAAAATTATTATACCAAATTTGCATAAAAATATGTATTAGCTATTTTAATTTGTGAGGTTATTCGTGTGGAAATCCTACCAAGAATCAGAATCTGAGAAAATAGAAATTTAAGATGTAAAATAACATTAAAGCTTACATATATGCAAACACAAAAATCATTTTAACTTAAAAATAGAATTAAAAACAAATTTCGAACGGTTTTATACAAAAAAAACTGCAAAAATATTATGAATATGAAGTAAAAAAATATATATATTCGCCAAATATCACCTTTTCAATGCAATCACCTACCTTAAACAAAATCCTTTCTTTAAAATTGTAGCTATTATTTCATGTTGAAACAAAAACGATTACTATTATCTAAACATATTTAAACATTTTCGTAATGTTATTAAAATATGTCAATATTGAGAAATCCTATAACTATTCCTGAAATGATTAATTTCTTTAAAACTGTAAGGAGATTATTTATATTATTCTATTTTTTAATTAAGCTTTCCTCAAGATGAAAATGCATGTCAAAAACATTTTAAATTCAGTTAAACTAAACAAATTTGTTTTTGCTTTAGAATATGTAATATCTCTAATGAGTTTTCCAGAATAATTTCCTTAAAAATGCAATTTAAATTTCTGAGTGGGAAATTATTGAGGGTAAAATTTAATACCGGTCATTGCTTCTGCACATCAACCAAATAATAAAAAAAACGATTATTGAATTTTTAGAGCAAACTCTAAAGAAATTTTCAAGAATTCAAAAACTTTTCTCTTGAGAAACAGTTTCTTTTCTAGAAACTTTGCCATATTTTACATAATTGTGAAACTAAATATGAGATGAAAAAAATATGGGCACTTATACGATGATGAAAATTTAAAAACAGACGTGAAAAATATTACAATAAACAGTACAAAAATTTATTTTTGAAATTTAATAAGAACAATCTTTTCTTTTGCATGTTAAAAGATAAATTTTATTATTTGTTATATGGTTTTGTTAGACATATATCTATATTATTATAACTAAAATTACCCTAACTCAAATAATGAAATATAATATTACTTCTGAAATACATCTTTTTGTTTCTTCTTATTTTTCCTCAGTGACTTGTCTTTTTAAAAAATTAAAAATTTAACAGAAAAATAACATGATCAGTGTTTCTATAGTTTACATTCTGCAAAAAAACGTTGTGTTAAACAAACAAAAAAACCTTTTTGAATACTTCCAAAAAAGATTAAATATTTTTTTTCTCAGTTAGTTTTATTATATCAGTTTATTTTTCAACTATGTTTCAATATTTTTTAATATATTTTTTTATGTAAAACTACATTAAAAAGGTCACCATATCATTTAATTGTCTAAAACGTCAAATAAAACTGCATATTTTTGTCAAAAGAAATTAACCTCATATAAAAAATTATCCAACACATTTTATTTTGGCTCTTTTTTACATTACAAAAAAATCCCTTTTCAAATGCACTTCAAATATTTTTTTAATATATTTTAACACGTAAAAAGTTTATTCAGAAACAGCTTTATTTTATTTCTTCTTGCTAATAAGAACTATACTTAAACCGCTATCAAAATTATTATGGCTTCGTGGCAGGTTTTTTTTCTGTGTTTAATTTTTATGTCTGACACAATTATTATCCTTTCATTTTTTTATTTCTTTAAGTGTTTGTTGAAGTCTGTTTTGCGAAGTAGAAATAATAGTTTTTTTTTCTAAAGCTAATGCAGTGTTGGACTGTATTTTTTTTTCCTTCTATGTGAAAAATAATTGCAATGGCGACTCAAGCTTAAAACCAAATTAAAAGACCGTGCAATACAGAACTGCTCTGGTGAATTGTAAATGAACTCAGCTCGTAAAAGTGAAAAGGAAACAAACAAATGAACCCTTATTAGAATAAATACCGCTTATATACAGAAGAAACTCTAAATTTTATCCTAAAGAAAGATACTGTACGCAGTTATTCAGATGTTCCTGTTTTTCAAAATGTTTTTTAGAGAACTTATAACTGCGTTTCGTACATAAACTGAATGTCTGTAGTGTAAGAAAAGTGATAAATAGAATGAGATCATAATTATTTTTATTTTTATTGTATCGTTGAATTTTTTCTAGAATTTGAATGTTTTTAAGATCGTCTGGAAATTTAATCGTTTCTTTTATTTTCTATCTTGATAACAAAATCATAGTCTCAGTGCTATAAATAGGGTTTTTTATTTAAGCAGTTATTCAGATTTCCCTGTTTTTCAAAATATTTTTAAGAGAACGTATACCTGCGTTTCGTACCTAAACTGATTGTCTGTAGTGTAAGAAAAGTGATAAAAAGAATGAGATCATAATTATTTGTATTTTGTTGTATCGCTGAATTTTTTCAACTAGACTTTGAATTTAAGATAGTCTGGAAATTTAATCGCTTCTTTTATTTTTTATCTTGATAACAAAATCATAGTCTCACTGCTTTAAATGGTTTATTTATTTATTTTTTTAAGATTTTATATTGAAATTCAATCTCATCTGGGTGTTTTTTTGAATCTTCACGTATTGACTTTTACGAATAAAAAGAAATATTTGAAATGATATAGGCTTGTCTACGAACACAATAAATAAAGAAACAGCCTTTGCAAAGACAGATAGACAGGCGTATGGGGTCTCTACAGAAATTTGCAAATTTCTATCAAATCCCCATTCCAAAATTGTCTTATTCTCATTTTTAGTACAGGTGAATATGATAACTACAAAGCATACAGAGCGAAATGGACAAAAACACACTATTTGTATATAAAATGCATTCTTGAGTTTTTCTACAGTTACCTATAAAGCGGAAAACGGTACTCTGAAAATACAATCCGAGTGGTATTCGTGGTCTTATTCATATTCCACAACGTTTATAAGAGGGGTAGTATAAAATGTTCCACAGTTCCAAAACTTTTATAGAAGGGGACAGGCATAACGGCTAAACTAGAGAGTATGTAAGAAACTTTCGAGGAGACCAGCTAGTTTAATCTTGATTTTGAAATTTTATATTCATTATCCTTACAAGGAACAAAACTATATATGTGAAAATTTAGGAAAATAAAGCCAAATTATTGTAACCGTCATGTCAATTTGAATTGAATGTGAGATTCTTTTTTATAAAATTGTTTTAGTTTATTTCTGAAAAAAAAAACATTATTCGGAAAATAATTATACATGTAGGGACGAAAATAATAAATTTTTCAATAAGTCGTCATTTGTAAAGAATATAAGTCGAATTAGTTGCGCAATTATTACAATAATTCGACAATATCTAAATTATGCGTACCACGAATATTGAAGTGAATGCAAAGTTTTATTAGCGAATATATATTAGATTTTTCATTTGAAATAGCAATTTTTTAGCTTTTTTAATATCGTCAAATCTTATTACAGCAAAATGATTAAAATTTATTCCATAAAAAATTTAACCAAGAAACATTTTTTATTGAAGATAACTCGATCAATTTCAAAAGAAATTATATTAATGAGAAAAAAAAACTGAGTTTTCTTATTTCACAAATATATTCTCTTTTAAAAGTACACATTCAGAAAATAAATATTCTATACATTTTAATTAAAGTTTATATTGTATTTCATTTTTTAAATAATTTAGTCTCTACGTCATTCTAATTTTAAAAATAATTTAATTTCAGGCCTTATATATATTTTAAAATGATTAACATCATTGTATTTCAGAGAAAAATATTAATAAATAATGTTAATGCAAACAAAAATTTGAAATCTACAAAAAGAAACATGCATCTAACAGACTTCATGCTATAATTTTTATAATAAGGGATAGTGTGCGAATCCCTTACATCAAAAAATGATTTAATCAAATATTGTGAATGGTTTCAATCAAATTTAAGATAATATCTCCATACAAAAAACATTCAGTAAAGAGCTGAAAAGTTCGGCTACTAGTACTAGGTATTAAAAGATTCCTATCAAATTTAGAGTATAAACTTGTGCATTTAATAAATATTTCATAAATCCGATACGTTTGTTTAAAATAAATAGAAAAAATCCAAAAGCAATCAACAGATCATCCCGCTTTCAATTATTCAGTTATCAGCTGAAAGAAAGTTCGGTAACTCGTTCCCTCCGAGTACGCAATGAAGATTTGTATGTGTCTAAATCTTCCCCAAAGAGTCTGTAACCACATCGATTCGGCCGGTTCATCACATTGCCCCGGGCAGGCCTCTCATAAAAATGGATATTGTTGATTATATTGTTTTCTGCATTCACTAGTTGCGCCCGATACACAAAGATTGGGGCATCGAGAAGGTGGGGAGGGATGGGTAACCGAAAGGATTATTATCATCGGGATGAGAGTTAATGAAGAAGATTCCAAGTGATTTATAAGGCAGCTCCAATCACTCGCACACAAGGGCCCATTCACAAAGTGTGGGTAGGGTCTGGCATTGAAAATGCTTGATGCTGATTATGGTTTTCGATATGCATAAAAGCAAAGTGTTTTCGAAAAATAGGTATCTGAATTTCCTTTTTATGATGTGCACTGTTTTATGTGAGTAAGGGCTGTAATTCCTTCACTCTTACTATTACTGTGCCATTCAATACACAAATAATACAATAGATTACAATACAATACATATATATTGTATTGTGTACAATACAATAATTCGTATTGCTATATCGAAACCACTCATGATTAGCTAAGAATTGAAGCAGAAAATTGATATAATTGAAGCAGAAAAAAATTGATCCAATTCTTATTTTTAATTTATTTTCCTATCTACAAGAAGATGATAAGATGGAAACATGTTTAAATCTATTTAAAATCAAAATTAAAACGGTGTAATTATTTTTACAATAACTGTATCGTCTGTCGACCACCAAATAGATGAACACAAATGATATAGTTCCCAACATAGCATTAAAATAGTTTAGTTTTTCAAATCATTTAATAATTTAATACGAGCCGGACTAATTTTATAATGAAATCTTAACATTTTATTTGGAGATGTCTGTATAAATCTGACTCATATCAATTATTTTAAAATATGGAGCACCATTTAAACATGGATATGAAACGCTGTTCTTCATATTTGATAATTGTCATATAATAATTTCTCAATTGTTCATTTTTTTTTTTTTGCGACACTGAAAAATGGTTTTCCTATTTGCATGGGGAATGATTCCAATTAATTCAAAATTAAAACAAACTTTTATAAGAAACCTGTGTAAGATGTGCATATGATTTAAAAAGACAATATTTTAAGGGGTTTATTTTAAATCATTTATTTTTACAATTCATGATTACTTTCTGTGAATAAATGTTAAAAGATTGTCTTCATAAATGTACATCTCTACAAATTATTACCAAATATATCATGTATCATTTGAGACAGTCGAGTTAATCGTATGAATTTCGGCCTTTTTAAAAAGATTGTACTTTTTCAGTAATAAAAAAAACTCTTCTGAAGAAATTTAACTTCTTTAACTCTCCTTACATTTCTTTTTAGTAGTCGAGTAAATTCTAATGAAGCAATATTACAACACCCAAGGTAGAAGAATTATTTATCTCTTAGTTGGAGAATAATATTTTCATCTCAGAAAAAAAAATAATAGTGAGTAAGAGACATATAAAAGCTCATCAATTTACTATAATCATGTCTTATGTTTTTTAAACAATTTTTGGATTGATTTTCAGTTATATAAAATGATATCCTTTAATGATCGTGAAACTGTGAATGCTCTTTTTGAATTCATATTTACGAAAAAAATTTATAAAATGTTACAGGTTTAAAAGAAAAGTTATAAAAGAAAGCATATTTGAATTTATTTATTTATTATCATTTTTTTTTGACGAATGCACTTTTTGTAAAATGTGAGGTATTGAAATTCATTCGAAAAAAATTCTTTGAGTGATGATTTAATTAAGAAATGAAAGAAAAATTTCATTTCATTTTTAAGCATCAGGAGGCAAGACTTAAAGTACTGCTCGTTAATATTTATAAAAATCGGCTTATGAGAAAGTTCAATAATTTTATTACTTCATTATTAAATAGAAAATAATAATTCTTTTTTCATTTCTTGAAACAATTCAAGAATTTAAAAACTTATCAAATATTATTCTTTTGTTGAATAGAAATGTATAGAAGAATCTACTAATTAAAATATCAAGTATCTACAAAATAAATAAAAAGAGACTTGTACATTACCTACGTAAAACAAAGCACGTTAATTTTAAAGAATTCAATGGCAGATTTCTTTTGAAAACAAAAATATTTTAACTTAATAAATATGTGAGATACAATATTTTCATGAATTTTAATGTATGTTTTAAAATCTATGTGATTCTAAAAATAGGCAACTCTTGTTGCCATGACTTATGATTAAAAAAAAACATCCTAAATAATTTAGTAAAATGATTTAGTGAAATAAAATTGGCTTTTTTGGAAAATTTTCTCTTGTAATGATATTTAAATCTTAAACTTTAAATTCAAAATTTCAGAACATCAGATTTAAAAAAAGAAGAAAGTCTCCACGCCTTAGGGTTGAAGATATTTAATCTAAAAGAAATCTGAATATCGATTCCTATTAGAATGCCATATATTCGACCGGCAGATTTTAAATTCAGTTTTATCGATTGAAATACCACAAGTAGAAACATTTCTTAATATAAATGAAAATGTTTCACTCATAAAGTATGTTTGAAAACTTTCTGTTTTTAGAGAGGAATTTAAGACTTGCCATATGAGTAATTTTATTCTTTTTAGCTCTTAATTTCTCAGTTTCGAAGTAAGGCCATGTGCTCAAAACCTTTTCTAATTCTATATTCTTCTCTCATATTTTCTAATTTTGCTGACGCAAAGTGAATATTTTTTTCGCAGTGGCGAAGTTTCCTAATCGTAGTATTATCCCTTTTCTCACTTTTATTACCGATACAAAAATAGGAAAAAACGGAAAAATATTTCAAATCTCATTTTATTTGGTTAGTAAACTCTGATAATAATAAATAATATTAATCACAATGGAAATTCCTTATGTATGTTAAACATTATGCAAAAATATACATAATTTAATCGTGGACAAATAGCAAATAACAAGAATCTAATCGTTTCTAACCTTTAAAGGTACACGCATATTTACAGTAAGAAAATTGTTTTCACTTTCTTTACTTGTTGTTATTGTTTCTTACGGCACATGCCGTAGACAAGCCCGCTGACGAAATCAGCGATTTTAAACCGTAAGAGCGTCTCTTGTTTGTAGTAGCGCCATCTAGGGCCAAGAGTACGTATTAGCTACTCATTCATCACTTTCTTACGGGGGGGGGGTACATTCCTTCACCTCATTGATAAAGCACAAATGAAGAATAGCCATGCCCGAATCGGGGCTCGAACCCGAGACGCCCAGATCACGGTGTAGTCTGGTTACCCCTGTGCCAGGACGCCGACACTTTCTTTACTTTTGTTACAATAATGTGTCGTTTGGAAGCAATTTTATGGTTTTTAGGACGGATCTCTTGATTTTGTATCTTGGTCTAATGACACGGACGACACTTGATGTTGATGCATGGTCATCAGAAATGAGCAAACATGTTAGAACAGAAAATATGGAGCATTTGATACTTAGTTTAATGTATAGAGAACAGAAGCGAATATGTCTATTATTATAATAATTAGTATGGCACGTTTTAATCGGTAATTTTCATGTATATTGATTTGAGATATAAGCGTTTATAGGAATATAATTTAATATGGGGCTTTGAAACTTAACATTACTTCACGGAGAAGAGAAACCATCGTGTTTATTAGGATCAAAACAATATGTCGCTCAATCGAAATGATGTGATGCTTAAAGTTGATGCGTGATGAATAAAAATACGCGTATTTATTGGAACAGAGCGTAATATGGCATATTTGAACCTTAACGTAAATGCATAGAGAAGAGAAACGAACGTATATATTAAAATATAATTTCTTACATTGACTTATTGGGCTCATTTTTAGACTATTATCTTTAAGGTCAATAGAATGATTTCATGCAAAATTTCATACATGTATCTTGATGTTTTATTTAGTATTCGAGCTCATGCACACATGAATAGATATAACCATAAATCGGGAATTCCTAAGGAAATCTATCCAAAAAGTGATACATATTTACATTACTAATTATGGAAATAGGTATAACTTTTCATTCATTTAGCTGGTTGTTGTTTTTATTTCTTGCCATTACATGATACGATCAGACAGAAAATAATCTTGCATTTAATATATTTTGTCCAAAAATAGGATTAAAATCTGGAATTTAGATATAAAAAGTATATATCAAATTTCATCTTTCCTACTAGAGAAATAATATATTCACAGACAGGTATGTTATGTTTTCCATATATATGCATATATGTATGAATATATTTTATGAATATATGTCCATATCTTTTAAGACAGCATTTTTTTAATAGTTAAAATATCATTTCTATTAAACGAGAAGGAAAAAAAGTTGTTTATTTGCCTTCTATTTGAAATATGCAATTTGAAAAATACCCATTTCCCCCCTTCATTATAAGTTGAACCAATTCAAATTGTTGCTATTCCTGCACATGTTCAACAATTTTTTGAAACATTTCATTTCTCATAAAATCATAGAATAAAATAATCATTAAAATTTTCATTCTAGCCAATATGTTTTGATTGCTTTTATAAAAGCATAAAAAACGTTTTTATTCCCCTTTTTTGTCGTAAAAATGAAAAATAATATTTTAAAAATTATTTTGTTTTTGATTTTTTTTAATTCAGCAGCATATTTTTGAAGCAATTTGAAGTAAATCAAACACTTTGTTAGATAAAATTCTAAAACAACTATCTATTTGAAATCACTGATGAACGAAATATTGTAATTTTAATTTTCGATTCAGAAACTTATTTGATATATACATTTCTGAATATTGTACAAACAAAACGTTTTCTAAAAAATGAAACATCTTTTTTTTTATTAAAAACTCTGTATTTATTTTTTTGTCCTTATCTCATTCGCTCGAATATTTTTTTCGATTTAATTGATTATCAAAATGTTCTCCATTATTTTGTATACGAAACTGGCAATGAAATTTTGGACTGACTTTTATGTTTACGTCCGGTATTTAACATTTTGATGTGTTTCCAAGGAGCCTTAATCAACAATCCTTTGAAAATGTTGGCTAAGTGATTAATTTCTTTCTCTGATACTCTTCATGTATACTCTTTCATGTATTAATATCTCACAGAATCAGAATAAAAATATTGAATTCTACAAATACGAATTGAATAAGGACCGATTGTATTGAAATGAATGAAAAATTGTATTGAAATGAGCAATGTGCTCCAAATGTTTATTCTCTAAATATAAAAATCGAATGAAATTTAATTTAAATTTTTAAAGTGTATTTCAGCTCTTCCAATTTTACAGAAAGTGACTTTTTTTAAAATGTGGTATTTAGAATTTGGTTAAAACTAAAAATTAACAATATCTGATACGAAATGATGGCACCTATATGAACAATTGTTTGTAGTCTAAATAATAATAAATATTTTTAAGGCACTAATTAATTAGAAAAAGGCTACATATTATCAACTATTTTGTATATCGCAGTCATAATTAAAGTAAAATAAGTAAGTAACGTAAGTCATAATAGTGAAAATTAACGTAAAATGATAAAATAATAAAAGTATTTATATTTGATTTCTTCTTCTGGCCTACCTCAAAATTTCATTTTATGCCGTCCGGATCTTGACTTCCAGGCTTGTTTAAAGGTTTCTAATTTGTCACCTTAACAGTTTTCATGCATTTTTAAAGACAGTCAATTCACCGAAATTTTGGACACCCTCTTTTCCGTGTATCAAATACATCAGACAAAAATATCTTTTCAGTGGCTCAATTGTTATTTAAGTTTCCTGTCCATTTATCATAAGAATTGATATAAATTTAATTGATATCTGGCTTTTAAACAGTTTCCAAATTTCTGAATTGGTTCTTCTTCTTCAATTATTTTCATATTTAATTTCCCTAAATAAGCTTTATTTTTTATTCCTCTTTCAAATACAGCTGGATTCTCAGTCATTGTCCAAATCTCAGTAGCGTTTGTCAAAAAGTGTTTAATCAAAGTTTTTAAATGATAATTTGTCTTTCCCTCTGATGAATTTAGATTTTAATTATTTTTAATTCAAAAAAATATTTGATAGCAGGTGTGACGCGGTTGTGAGCCTCTGGTGATATATTGCTCAATATGTTCACTTTAGAGAATAAATATTTAAAGCAACTGGTCATCTGTCTTTAATTAAAGAATTAGAGATACTTTAACTAATTAGAATTAAAGCAATTTAATGACGTAGCAAATACATAATGGTTGACGAAGAAATCTTTATGCCTTCAGTAAACATAAATACATGGAATTTATTTGGGGAAAGATTTCAAAGTTCACATATCGTTTTACTACTTATTCCTTTTTTTTTCCTAGAGAAATATTTATAGAAAAATCTCAAGGCTACTTGTAAACGATTTTTGCGTTTACTTTTATCATCTTTTTACAATGGTTTTTTAAAAAAAAATGTTTCAAACCTATGGACGTTAAAGCAAAAACATATTTACTTAAATATGATAATTATATTAACTGTTTAAAAAAATGCTATAATTTTCAAGGATTAAAATTATCATTTGTTTCAACTTAACCTACTAAGATAAAAGTAGTGTTATTCACCTTCAATACTTTTATTTCCTTAAATATCCCAAAGAAATTATATTCGAGTATCAGATAAGATTATATTGTTTATAATCTATCTGAATAACCAAGCAACAGTTTATTTGCTATTTTCGCTATGTAACAGTAATATGAAATTTTTCAAAAGGAAATCGGAATTGGCCAAAAAGCAAAATTGTAGGATCTTTATGTTGCCTAAAGTTGTTAGTTAGTTTCTTCATTGTATTGTAATAAATTGCATATAAAATATTTTATAAGATTCTTAATGGCATTTATTTTATTCTGCTTATTAAACTAACATTAACATCTTTAAAAAAATAAATGTCCTACATAATTTCTAAAAAGCTCAAATTCTCTGCAAATACGTATTTTAGATTACTTCTTTGTATTTTGTAAGAAACAGTATTTCATTTTACTTAATGTAATTGTTTAACTGTATATACAAATAAGGTTTTATGGGATATTAAAATATAACATCTGGTATCTCAGTTTTACGTTTCCTCCGTTTCCTCGAGTTAAATATTTTTAAGAATTCCCTGAATTCTAAAGAGATAAAGTATAATAAATTGTAGATACTTTTGATATTCCTTTTCAATGAGCCATTATCATTTCAAACTGAGTACTTCCATTTCTCTCAGCTGGAAACACGTTTTACAAGTTTCAGCGCAATGAACAAACCTAATCTCAATAATGATACTGCTATTAGGGAAATTGGACATTAAGTTTATTTTCACACACTGTTATCGATATACTGCCGTTATCGATATAGAGCCGTTAGGGATCTTAGAATTTAGTTGAGCATGCTATTATTTAAGTAGGATAACATACATTTCAGAATTGATGAAGTGTGAAGAAACTGAGATGGAAAGTTGATAAGGATCAACAGTGAAAATCGTAAATAAATGTTAAATAAGCAGTCAATTAAACAGTTTGCCATGTGTTCCTGAAATATGAAAAAAAAATATATTTACAGTTTATAGTAAATTTTATGATGCATTTGTGTTTTAGCCCATCAACGGATATAATGAATTTAGAACATCATTTAAAATGCACTAAATTATTCTTTAATGTAAACTCTGTCATTTTTGGATATTATTTTTTATTCCAATTTTTTGTAATGAAAAAGTCTTTTATATAGGCAATCAAATTAAAGAACTTGTGTTGCAAGATTTTATATGTTGGCAAATATCAAAAATAGAGCTGGAAAACATTAGGGAATAATGCAGAAACCTTACCGAATTGTTTTCTTTTTTAATTTATAAACTTAAAAAAAAAACGAAAAAAGATGATAATTTTCATTTTTTTTTATTTTATTAAAAGAAATGACTCAATCATGTAAATAAGTTTAACATATTCTTAATTTGAAATTTAAACTTTTCATTTTAGTTTCAAATAAAAAAGGCAAGACCAACATATTTATGTAAAAGCATTATATCATTTACATAAACTTATTGATTTTTTTTCCATTTTTTTTCTAGTTGTAAGATGTAATCAGATTTGAAAATATTATATGTAAATTTACAACGTAAGATATAACAGAATTCACAGGAAAGAATCGAAATTATCAAAAAAGCATTTTTTTCGTTAGAATATTTATTTTCTATAAAACTGTTTAATCTAAACTTGAAGACAATATATTCTTATATGGTATAAAGGTTGAACACTCGATTGCCAATGTCATATATAATAAAAAAGTGGCATTTTTACATTTATAATAAATTTACATAAAATATATCTAATACTTTATGAATAAATAGTTGTAAAAGTGATTAGTTTATTAGTATCTATGCAGTCCATGATCATCCCAAGTTTAGATGTTTTGCAATGAAATTATCTGTTTTTTATCATTGAGTGTTATAATTGAGACACTAAAAATGATAAGAAAGGAGTTTAATCATTATGAATATTATATAGCAATAGCAATCATATGTTTTCAAAAATAATTCTTCGAAAATATGGTATAAGTTAATAATAAAACTTTTACCAATACTCAAAATTAATACTATAATAGCAGCATAATATCATTTGGAATCGGCATTAGTAATCAAATACATTTCCTAAAAATAATTAAACTCATCCACTTAGAAAATTTCGAATATTCATTGTAGCGTTTCAAAATATGAATTGCATCTTAGTAAGATGGTTTTAAAAGTAATCAAAATTTCTAATGTATGTTTGGGAAATATGCATTTTGAAACACTAATGATAATTATTAAAAGTTCTCTTGTTTTAATCAAAATCAACCTTGTTTTAGTAAAAACATTATATAATTCATACATAATGTTTGATCTGAATACATTTTTAATCACCATGGTAGTGAGTAATATCATTAGAAAGAAATAGATATACTTTTATTTCATTAGTTCTTCGAAATATTCCTAGAAATGCATTTTATATTTCACAAAAATTAATATAAAATCTATACTCATAAAAATGCATTTCTTCATATTTTTAAAACTTAGACAGCTAAATGAATAAAAAAAACAAGAAACCCATGCATACATAATTTAAATATGATCTGACTTCCTAATTAGAATGTCTCAGTGAATTAATTACAAAAGCATAAAGTGCGAAAGGAAATAATGAAAAGTTTTACTTGAGTTCCGTTTGAAGTCTAATTCATTTCACACAGACATGTTCTTTGTGAACAAACCGTTCTTTCTGTCCTGAAAGATAATTTACTACAACATCTTAAGAATTTAATAAACGCTTGTAAAGGAGCGAAACTTTGAACGAGAGGCACCTTTGATCATAAATTCAGCTCAAATTAAAGGTTTTGTCACAGTAGTAGTGACAAGTTCGAAATACGTTTGCTATGATGCAGAGTGATTAAAATTAAAGAGAATCTGCAGACAAAATGCAAGTATTACTTTGGGAAACTCTGCAATTACTTTGAGAAACACTTTGAAATTAATGCCGTTGTAATTAATGAGGAACTCGGAAATATGCTTTGTGTAGTTGTTATACCGCCTTTGTGTTTGTTTAAGTGTTTCTAAATTTTGCAGAAACATGATATTTAGATGAAATTCTCAGAAGTAGTAATAACTCAAGAAAATTCTTTTTTTTTCTACACATGCATTTCAATAAAACAAATATTGTCGCAAATTATTTAATGGAGTATATATTTTCAATTACATAGGATTCATTTTTGACAGTAAAAAGGTAATTATTCTGATCAAAGTTCAAGTGTAATCTTTTGCAGTGTCTTTCAAGAATTAATTTTCTTTTTTTACTGTAAGCGTGTCTTTAAAAAAATTGATTCTATTGCAACTTCAACACGATTATTTGTTACATTTTCACTTTTAAAAAGTGTTGATATATAAAATTACTTGTAAACATTTATTAAAAAATGTTCGACTCTTTCGCAATCATGATTAATACTAATAATAAAGAGAAATGAGATGAAGTCCATAATATCAAAGAGATCATCTTTTTGAAAAACACTAATAAAATATATTTTTCCAATACGCTTCTCCTTCGAAAACTATTTATTGATGTGAAAAAATAATTTTTGAAGATTTAGTAATGTAGAATTTTTATCTGGAAAAAAAATCCCTTAACGCATTGCAATCTGAACTCATCTTTTATTTACTTCAGAAAAGAAATCTTATATATCGTCATAATCCATCACTTTCACTAAAAATAATATTTATTAATAAATTTAAAAGAGATTGCATGAATATTATTATTTTATATAAATCATGAATCATTGACAGTGCGGGCACATTCAACTACCATATTTATGTTTCGACGATGATGAAAAGCTCTTAAATCAGAAAACGTTTACAGGATGTGCTCATGGATTTAACTGAAATTTCAATTTATCTTTATATAAATTTTATAAAATTGTTATTAAAATTTCTAAAAACCTTGATAGCTAAGGTACGAACATTGAATTTCAAATTATTCTATTTTATGATTCTAAAATCTGATGTTTACAGCTTTTTAATTACTTTTTGGATTTTATTTTTGTGGAATTTATTTTTTTCACTGATTACTATAAAGGAATTCACTTCATGCGCAATTCAATAATGAGCAAAATCATGCGCGATTTTATTTATAATTATTATAAAGAATACCTACTGTCATTTTGAAAATAATTCAAATATAATAAAAAATCACAAAAGTAAAAAGGCATGTTTCAAGAAGTTATATAAAACTAATTGAAAATCTTTGATCGAATGTAAAAAAAAAAAACTAAACATTATAAAAGAAATGTCCTTGTAAAATTTATAGCTAATCTTTTTTGTGTATTAATTAAGGGAAGAACGTTGAATTTCAGATTATGAAATAAGAAATTTTCAAATTTTTGGTCATGTGCAGCTTGTGATATAATGCTAAAATGTACAAATTCTGATAAGATTACATAATTATTTTCTGTAAGTCTTAAAGAATAGAATTTTAATCTAAAATTATTTTAAAAAACATAATAACTAATTGAAATCACTGACATATTAAATTACAATATTTATGTTTGAGCATATTTACATTGAGCATTTTTTTTAACAAAAGATATTTAGCAGCAACTATTTTTATATTTTTGTAGCATTAAACTTTACTGACTTCATGTTAATTCGTTAAAAACTCAGATTTCAAATATATTTAATAGGATGTCTAAAACAAGCAATCGATGCTAATGAGATTGTAGCCATGAATTCTTGAAGAAACATATTAAGATTAATCTAAAATATATTTAAAAGGGAAAAAAATTATTACTCTGGGCGTGAAGCCAAACTCATGAAATTCATTCAGATAATCAACAATATCAATCTTTCTTTTTCTTGCTAAAAAATCTGGAGTATATTTTCTGATATCAGTCTCCAGTATAGATTTCTATTAGCGCATTGCAGAATTAAATATATTACATATGGATTCTAACGTATTTAATGAAACCTAAACGAACGTCTAGCTTAAGTCTAACCGTAACCTGGACCATATTAGATAGACTAGATTAAGCCAGAATTAATCACCTCGTATCACTGATTAGAGAGGAAATCAGATGAAGTTTCCATTTGTAACTGGAATTTAATTTCCTAATAGCAAACTGTTTCAGTGGATTTTAGAATACTGGATCAATTTTCATATAACTCCAATGAATAATTAATTTTCTCTTCATCTTGGTCATTTAATAAAATAATTATCGTGGGAATCATATGTTACAAGATACATTATAATTAATTCTGTGTATTCTGCAAAATTTCATTAATGTTAGCTTAATTAGATTAGCATTCCATTTTGAAAATCATCATATCTCATAATTTTCCACCAGAGTCAGAAGCCGAGAACGCCACCTGAGGTATTAACTCTCTCTAAATTTCCGCAGAATACAAATTGAAAGGTTATTTATCCCCTGAAGGAATTAATGTGTAAAATGTCTGGTCAAAACATATTAAAAGTGCAGTGCATAAAGTATATAATTAGCTTTTCCTTAATTCTGATCATTGTATAAATTATTCTTAGCAAAAATAACATATTATATGATACTTATTATCCATTTTATTTAATGGATAAAATTCCCTTTTTATTCAATTTGCTTTCATTAAAATATAAGAATAAATTAGAATCTTATATTTTCAATCCATTGGAGGACACTTTCCTAAAACTTTTACAATTCATCTGCAAAAGGATACTTGATTGATTCAACACTTAAAAGCCCATACGGAAATGGTTAATTGCTAGTGAGAATTTTAGTCAATATCCCACAAATCCCAGTGCCAACATTCTGCAGCTGAATCATTTAAGCCCTTTAAATTTCTCTGAATAAGATGTTATAATTTCTTCGTTTCGAATGTTATGTTATTTTTTCAAGAATAACAGGATTCATTTTAAAGAATCTCAAACAGAGCAAGTTTAATGATTTACTGTCTTTAAAATCGATCTTATTCAGTAAAATTAGTAAAAATAAACTAAAGTACTTTTGTAAAATCTGAAATATTCAAAATTTAGGTTATTCATAATGAATTAATTTTATTTGGTTAAAATATTTCTTTGCAATCTAAATAAAAATAACCCCATGCATATTTAAACTAAGTAATAAAAATAAACATAAATCATTATATCAACTTTAATATTTTAATTAAATATTTGCTTGATTTCAATTAAAACAGATATATATTATCAAACATGAATTATAACATTCGCATTTATTACTTTTGGTGTAATAAAAGGACGAATATTTCACTTTCATAAAATTAATTAATGTAGGAAGCGCTAACGAAAATATTTGTATTAAATTCAATTTGAACATTTTATTCGAACATTATCAAATATTTTTAATTACCGCTTTCTGTGGTCACTTAGTTACACAGGAATAATTGTTGTGTTATATTTCAAGAAAATCCCTTACGATATTTTGATAGCCATAGTTACTCTCAAAAAATGCATATTTAAGCATCAAAAAGTATTGTATATTTAAAACGTGTTATTTGTACTAATTAAAATGTCTTACATGTATTCAGATTGCTATGTACGTAAAGCTTTCTCATAGATACAAATCTTCGTCATATAATAGCAGTTAAAATAAACATAAATGTGCTGTAATCAGTATTTTAATTTCGTTTTAAAATGTGGAAATCTTACACTGTAATTTAATTTTACTATCCGATTCGTTTCGTAAGCTGCAAAGATAGTTAGTCAAACTATTACAATCTTAGCCTTCAATAATGATAGAAAATCTCGTGATCAAATATTGAAAGTTTAGTTTAGTTCAATTGTATTAACGACCCGTTTTAAAGCCACACTAGGGATATTTTGCGATGGACTTCGTAATTCTGAGCTGCGGTCAGATGACGGGGACGAAACCTAAACACCACCACAACCACCTCCTCTCCACATCACACCAGATGGACGACATTTGCCCCGAACAGGTTTGACGTGCATCAGACCCGCTTGCACAACGGTTCTTCGGTTGAATCGGGTCTCGAAACTGAAACTCTGGTTCCGAAGCCGAGACGCCACCGCGGCCCCAAATATTACAATAAATAATGAAAACGTTCTGAATTGCATTGCAATAAAAAAAATTCTTTAAAAATTAAGCAAAAAATATATTTTTTGAACTTGCCAAACCTTATTAAAAAGAGAATTGCTTTGATTCAAAATAATTATAAATTCCGCTTTATACAGTCATATTTTTGGAGGTTTTCTCAAATAAACACCAGAATCTTGTTTAATTTTTATTTAATTATTTATACATTAGTAATTTTATTTGTTACATTAATATAATTTTATATTTAAAATTTCAAAAACATGTCCCGATTTGTCCATTTATTACCCGAAATTTACTTTTTTAAACGTGAAAATCGCGGATTAAGTTTTATTCCTGTAGAGCAACAGAAAACGCACAGTAAATATTCATCTTTGTTATAAGTGAAGATTTAATTTTAATATCCAGATAAAAAGGAAATTTTCATTAATAAATAAAAATTCTAAAGCGATTTCATGCGTAATAATTAAAAGTTCTGTAGATTTCTTTGGCAATTGAAGGTAAAGTATGCTTTTAAATCATAATTAAAGCAATACTCATTTTTCATGCAACGTTGCTATCACAGATTACAGCATAAAAAATGTTTTATTTGATGTTAATCTTCAGCCAAATTCTTACTTAAAATTAAAATGCCTCCCAGAGTATAAAAAAAAACAATATATCATTGTTTCATTTCTTTCACCGTTAAGATTATTCCCTTGTATGAAAAATTTAAAGCGGTATATTTTTTGGTTTATTTATTAATTTTTTATTTAAAATTTATGCGAGGTTCTTTTTACTTCCTTGAATAATTGAATACATATCCCAATGAATTTATGAGAAGCCTCAATTTTAAATGTCGCAGCTTTAGCTTTTGACCTTTATTATAATATATGTTATACGTACATTCAGGTAGTAAGTGACAATTTCTAACCTAAAGTTTTTATCTTTTCATTTTATCATTAATCACTATTAACTGCTGCTCATAAAAAACATAATATTTCTTACCGATTATATTTAATAATTTATCCTTAATCCTTCTTCGATTAATCTAGTGTCAAATTACTTTTATGTCTTTGGACTCAGAACTGTGGCCCAAGAATTATTTTTATATTAAAAATTAGATTTGGCAGCTGTAGCATATAATTATTTTTTTAAATTATCTGATGTATCATCAGTTTACATTTTGTTTTTATAAAAGAAGCACTGTTACAAAATAATTTTTCCACAATCAAAATGAGAAGAAAATTCATAAAAATTATTATAGATTTCGTCCCAAAAAATTAGAAAAATTCATCCAAAAGAAAATGAATGATAACAACTCATGAAAATTAAAATTTTGTATGCATTCTTAGTTTTCTCTTCATAAAAAGAATCTTTTGTTCACATGATTTTAAGTCAGTTTTACGAAATAAGTCAGTGTAATTTAGTATAAAAATGTAGACGCTTATTCATAAATTATTTTTTATATCTGAAATGTTCATTAAAATATAAACCTTATAAACTTTTCAAAATATTACAAATAAAGATAAAAATGCTTATTTAAACAACTTTGCTGACTATTGGTGTCGAAAAAGATACTTTTACATTTTAAATATTAAAATAATCATTATTTTTATCATACATTTATCTTACAAAATTAGAATTGCAAATTATGAAATTAAGTTTAGAAAAATATCAGAAGCAGAAATATATTTGTAATATGCATATAAAAGTAAAATAAATATAATTGAAAATTATGTAATAAATACAATCTTTTCTTATCGAATCATATAATGTCATACATTTTGTTATTAAAACGCTAATCTTATTAATGTATAAAAACACTGCTTTTACTTTTTAAAGATTTTTTAACATACGAAATAGTTGCCTATTCAAATTTCCAATCTAAAAGCGATTTTAAATAAACTGTAAATTTATAATTTGGCTACCAATTGTTACTGACATTCTGCCTTAAGTTAATAATATTTTATAGGAATATGGATATAAAATTATTATCCTGAAGTTTAAATTATTTTCATAAAATTATTATCTTCGAAAATCAATTTAATATCGTTCGACTATTTTGATACAGATTTCTCAAATAAAGTTAGATTTGTTGAATAATATGAAACACAAATACAATTAAAAATATATTACCTTCGAAAAAACTGAAATAAATATTTTATATCTGAAAGAAATTTATCAAGCCTTTATGCATAAATTCGTAATTCGTATCTTACAGATAAAATACTAATAAAATTTACTCTTTGAAAACAAAATAAATCTCGAAAATATTTTATCTATATTTTTAAAAACAGAGCGAAACTGGAGTAAGTATCATAAAAGAAATGACTGATTTCATCCGCTTATATAAAAAAAATAGGTATTGTCCTTTATTTGCATACAATTTAATTTCAAAGAAAAATTATCATTTTTTTGTCTGTTAAACTGTTGAATAATTGCATTTGAAATTCAAAATATTAGCTATACATTTCCGAGTTTCCATTCACTGTTAATTTAAGTGTTTGAATTGAACATACACTTAAATTAATGAACTTTTAGCTTCAACTTACCCTTACGCTTTAGCTTAAACGTATACATATATTTTCAATAAGAATTAAATTTAGCATTATTAACAAGAAAAATACATTATAAAACATTATCCTGGTTTTGAAATTCAATGAAATTTTTTTAAAAAATTCAAAATTTAAAAAAAATAGATAAACACAGCACAGTTGATGTACAAAATTATAAGCTCCCATAACCTCCCATAAATTCTTTAATCCCATTATTCAAATTCAATGACTAAAATCGAAATATCATTTTTTATTTTTTATTTGAAATCTAAATGCATTAAATATAGAAAAATGTGGTCTCAGAAGAAAAAAAATTTAATAATATTTCTCAGAATGATGCTTCTCTTCTTTTTTGTCTGGTGAAATGCATTCTTATTTATTTTTCGTAACATGGTTTCACATTATTTTGCATTCTATATAATAATCTTTCTTAATCAAGGAAAACAAGCGTATTTTTTCTCAAAACAATTAATGTTTGCAAAATCCAATAGACAAAGAAATTGTTATCAAAGTAGTTTTTGTTTATTCGGTTTCCAACTTATTAATTTTGTTGAGTGAAAAAGTTAATACAAATAATAAAATATAACAATGGTAAAAATCAAGACCTCGAAATTTTAATTAATCTCCAAAAATATATAGCTTTTTTTTTCTTTCGTTCGGTCTACCTACCTGTAAACGCAATAACTCGCAAAAAAACTGACTGCGAATTTTAAATAAATTTGATATGCTATCCTTACACCATAATTGTAGATTTGAAACAAACTTTTGAATGAAATTCATATAATTCTATATCCTTCCTACTCATGGGATGAAAATAGTTGATAAATAATGGAAATAAGAAAGATATTATAGAATTTAAATGTCGTTTTTATATATAAAGTTTATCATTTATTAGATAAAGTAAAAAAATTTCATTTTGCTCGAAAATCGAAATTATAGTTATGTTTCATATTATAGAAAAGAATTCTGCGAACTCTCGTAACTGTCAGTCGATCTACCTTTCCGTATGTAGTGAACACTATTTACTCAAAAGCTAAGATACATAAATGAAATTTAATATGTTGCTTTGAAACAAAGCTTATAGATTTGTATATAATTTTCAATAAATTTCGGGAAGTATTATCTATCTATCGGTCTGCCCATTCGTGCTCACGGTAATGGGGAATTTAAAACCATAAAAAGATATATGAAGAATATTTATTGAATAGCCTTTATAACAATGGTATATTAAACCGGCATAGCCTGGTTGGTAGAGCGTTGGACAAGCATCCCTTAAGGGAATTCGAAACCCACCGGCCTAAGATACTCCGTGTGTGTGGTCGCTGGTGCACGTATAAATCTATTATAGTCACAAAGTCTCCATGTCGAGAGTAATACCACTCGGGTTACTGGTTCAGAGGTGATTCTTCTCTGATTCAGGTCTAAATTACGATCTGTGGATGAGAGAATTAAATGCATGAATGAAGTCCGCCCAGTAAAAAAGGTTGTGACGAGTGAGTAGCTAAGTCGTACTCTTGGCCCTAGTTGGTGCTATTGTAAAAACAAGAGACGCTCACTCTGCTTAAATTATATTTATTAACTGTCAACGGATTTGTAAAGTGCCATAAGTCACAACACAATGGTAGATTAGGATAAAAATTTCTACCCAACAGCAAACAGAAAGATTTCAAAGTGCATACTGGATTTGCTTTAGAATAATACGATGTTTAAAGCGAAACATGCAACAAGGAATTCGAGGAAGAACGTTATCGCTTTCACATATTGAAAAATGTCAAAAGAAGGGAATATAAATATTTTCCGAAGATGAAGTTCAAAAAGCGTTTATTTAATTTATCGTTAATGAGTTCTAAATAAAATTTTCATAAGCAAATAGCTGTTTCTAATAAGTTTAATGAAATTGAATAGTGATTTCAAACAAATTAAAATTATCATAAAAAATCCAATTTATTTATCATTTCAAAATCGCATGCAAAAAAGGAATAAATTATATTTGCGTTGCATATAAGTTATCAAATGCTACTAAACGTTTAGACCAGATACTGAGATCAATCTTTAGAAAAATAATCTTACTTCAGATTTGCTCCAGTGAACTTTAGAGGGTCATTTATTTAACAGATTAAAATTGTAGCGGATTCTGATAAATTTACTTAAAATTTCTGAAGAGTAAAGACTTTTAAGTTTCTCAGTAAGAAACTAATTCTTTCTAGAGAAAGTAATTAAATTTTCTAAGTAGAATGACAAGTTAATTGAATAAGTTTGCTGGGTTGATAGTCATCTTAATGGTCAATTCAGAAACAGTCAGAAACCAATTTAATTTCCGAAAGGGATAAAACTATTCAGAAGTTATTATTCTGTCTAGAAATTCTACTCTTTCAGAATGCAAAATTAATATTATTAACTGTAATTCTTCATCCAGAACATTTTTATTCTGTAGTGAATCTGTTTTTAAATTCTACTGTTCAAAAATCACTTGTGTAAAATATATTTTAACTCAGTTTGCATTTCAGTTAAATATTAAAAAATAACTTTCCATCAACAAAAAAAAAAAGGATTTTAAAACCTAGTAAATATTGGCCTACTGTTAGATATTCAAACATTTCGATTTAACGTTTTATATTTCTAAAGATGAAATTTTATAATTGATTCTACATTAAATTTTTGATCTGCATGAGGATTGAAATTCGGTGTGCTAATTTTATTTTGGATGCTTACACATTAAATGTAGATAAGTTAATATTTATCAATATTCGTTCTGATTCCATATATTAGTATTATCATCTGATAAATTATTTAAGAAACAATAGATCTTAATATTAAAAAGTAAAATAAAAAAATCTGTCGTTTAACACATTTAAAAAATTATATATTTAAACTTTCAAAAATGTTTTTTTAAATCTATTTAGCATCCAATTTCATATTTTATAAAGTCATATATTTTCATAATTATATATTTTATTTAAATATTTAACCATACTCTTTAATTTAAATTAAACGCATGCACAACAAGTAATAGAAACATACGAATATAGTTAATTTCAAAGATTTCGCAGATAAAAGTTTAAATTATATAAATAAATTATAAATATTATTATAAGAAATAAAAATAATTTCATTTAAAACATCCAAATATTTCATAAGTACAATTATATTTATGAAGTGAAGATAATGTGGAAATGAGAAATGAAATACTTTTCCTGGAAGCTTTATAAATTTATAAAATTTCTCCTTTATATTTTTTATTTATTAAATGTTTAATCTTTCAATAAGATTTCGAGGAAATTCTGCTAAACATATTTTTTTATTTACATTCTCGAATGTAAAAACAATTATTACTTGAATGGAACTTAAAATCTCTTAGCACTATTTAACATTAACATTAACAATTTAGCATTATATATATATATATAAAGAGAATCGCAGTAAATTATTTCAATTGTTCTATATTCCTAAATGAAGTAATTCTAATTAACAAACTATATCTGGCAGGAATGTGTATTCAATGTTAACTGCATTAACAATCAAAATTAAGTTTTCAAATTTAAGCATGATTGCTACAAAACACATATATAATTGCTTCATATTAATTGAATTAAATCCGAATTATCAAAAATTCTAAAAACTGTCAGTTACTATTTAAAATTTATAATTAATATTAATTTTGTTCAAAATATATTCATATTCAATATATTATTTTTTCATTGCAACTTTATCTCTCTAAAAGTTTTGTTATTATAACTAAATTCAGCTATTATTTTTTTGTTAAATGTTTTAAAGAAAAGTAAATTTTAAGATTTCGAGATAATTGAATTTTATGGACGCTTAAAAATTAAAATATACAGAGACAAATAAATTATGCTTACATTAACATGTATTTTGTATATAGTATATAGAACAGAAATAATTTCCGTTAAATTATACATTTCTGAAAAAAAAATTATTCGTCACATTTTATTCTAATTTATGTTTGTAGATGTTTTTGTTCCTTGTACATATTTCTATAAACAGGTATCATTTAACAATGTTATTAAATTATTGCTATTCCATATAAATAGAACAGCACATAATTGAGAAATTTTTTCTACAGAGTAATACTAATCACTTTCATTTATTGATAAAACTTTAACATATTAGAGCATTTTTATAAATGCTGTTTTAAAATTAGTAGATATACTAAACTCATTTGTCCAGTGTTTTAATATCATATAAAAGAATACAATTAGATTCATTAAAATTTTCAAACTGATTTTTAGTTTCCTTTAAATATGTTTGTATTGATCTGTAATTTTATATTTAATAATATAAATTTATGATTCGTTTTATATCTTGTATCTAATAATGTTTTTATTAAAATTATATTCAATCAGACTTTTAATAATTTAAATATCTATTTAAATAAAGTATTCTAAAATGAAACTAAAGATTACAATTTCTCAAACATTAACAAAAATTTAAAAAAAAAACCTTTTTAGATCGTCTGTTAGAAATAAAAATACAACATTCAGAAAGGTGAATGAAAGAGTAAAAGAGTTACTCAGCTTCTTAAATAATTATTGAATGTTTTTAAATTAAATTTTAGAAAGCAACTGCAACAATAATAAAAAATGATCAGTCTTTATTTGTTGTTTCCTTACATAAAAACTCTGCATTTTCCATACAAATAAAATAAAGCGAAGACACGATAGTCTGTCAACTGTTATCAATGATTAAATTCAAAAATTAAACCCATTTATTGAATCAAATCAAAATCTGACAATGCATGACAATTGTTGCAACAACCGGTGCTAATGGTTCATAATAATACATGTTTATCCCTTGAGAAGAAAGATGAAAACCTTTTATATAAATGGAAGAGGAGCATTACGAGATTCTTTGCAGCTTTTTCATTAATACTTTATTCTATATGGATAGTAATTGGAAGAATACAAGGCGACGCAGCTTTCAGTGACTGCTTTAGATGAACAATTGGACACCCTCACAAACATCCCAACAATAAAAACGTCCAGACGCAAAGCAAATGGGGACAATAGTCCACATATGATTGGTGTCACTCATAAGAAACGCTGGAAGCCAGAAGAAAAAAAAACTTGGTCCAACCATAGAAAAGTTCTTTGTAAGAAGCAATAATACCAATCAGCAGACAGACAGGAGAAGGCCATTGTCATGAGAAGCCCAGCTGTTCGTTCCAGATTTCTTATTTCTAAGAGATCATGGAACGGGGGGAAGGTGTCTTAAAGTCCTCCCTTCCCTTTCCGGTTTTTTTTTCCACTGCTGGAGAAAGATAACGATACATTCCGGACAATAAATTGGTTTACAGAAGAACCGCCTTTTGTTCTCTGAAGTGCAATTGTTTTTGACCAGAAAAAGTTTTCACTTCGAAAGAAATTACCAACGTTTATGTCTTTTTTGTAATTACTGCGGATGCTTTAATTTCAGTTAAATGCGATTTATTAGAAAGGCGGTAACATCGGCATTTAGTTGGAAAAGTAAATAGATCGAAGTGGGAATTATATCTTTTGGGTTTCTTTTTTTATAAGACGCATTTAATAATTGAACAAACGGATCGAGTTGAGAATTTCCTTTTCTTTCATCCACGATCTTTTCATGAATTGTTCATTTCTTTAACTTTTGTGGAATACTATTTTTGTTTTCTTTTTAAGTGAAAGAAGTTTAGATACATGTTTTTAATGTATTTCTTTAGCAATGTCATTAATTATCTTATATGAATTTTTAAGTTCATTGCTTATTCGTTAAAAAATCTTTATTTGGAGTATGCCATTAATTGTCCTGTTTGAATTCCCGAGTTTATTGCCAAAACGTTAAAAACTCTTTATATGAAGTATGCCATCAATTATCTTGTATGAATTCCTGAGTTCCTTTCCGATTCGTTAAAAACTCTTTATACAGAGATTGCCATTAATTATTTTGTATGAATTCCTGGGTTCATCGATGATTCATTAAAAAGTCTATATAAGGAGTATGGAATGAAAAGCACAAACAAGAAATACCAATTCAAACTAGAAAGCCGGAACACTAAATCTCTTAAGGTTTATTAAGTAGATGTTAAAATATTTTAATATATCCATGTTTTAAAATTAAATTTTTTAATTCAGGGCTTTTCTCTAACGAATTATTTTTATAAAGTATCTAAGAAATATAGAAATTTAAACAAAAGAATTTAGGAAAGACATATTAAATTTCAGGTATTATCAACAATATTGTAATTGCATATCTGTATCCTACCCTTGCTTAGTAACATAAATTGTATACTGTCGTTTAAAGTAACAAAATGGATATTGAATAAAATGTTTATTAGTTAAATGAACTATTCAATTTCAAACAAAAGCCATTATGATTCAGCTTAAGTACATTAAGAATAAACCACATCTTGCTTCACTTTCCTAATGAAATTTTTGTTCATCAGAATTACTAGACACTCATTCAATGAAAATTATCTTTACTCTAAGTATTTTACGCTCTCTTTATCTTATTCATTGCTAAAATGAGCTTAAATGATAATTTTTAGTTTGGAATCTCATTCAACTTTATTGCTTATAACAATATTAAAACTATCCTATTATTTTTAATTAATATATTTTCTGTTTTAATAATTAAATAATATTTGTTTTTCAAATTACTTGTATTAGGTCTAGAATTTCAACAATTTCCTTCAGTGATGTAATGTTTTATGATTTTTAATAAAATATCTCAGCATGAAGTAAAACAGAAAACTTTTGTAAAATACTGCTTTATTATGAGCCGATTCATGCTTTAAAGTATTTCTGTATTATGTTAGACACAATAATATTCATTTTTTTATCATTTAATTTCAAAAAAATTTTATTACATTTTAAAATTACGTGCTTCAGTTTGTTGTTGAACGTATTTGTCATTTATCAAAATTACAGAAATTTCTTATTCGAAAAAGATTTTTTTTAATATTGTATGTATTTTTATTCAAATTCAGATTTTTATGACATAAGCACACTAATTATTAAACGCAAACGGCATTTAGATAATAACCATTCCAATTTTTTTTTAAAAATATGCATAATTTTTGGCAACAATCCTAAAAAATCATTCGGATAATACGATTTCCACGTAAGATATAAAATTATACAATTACATGTAATATAAATTGTAAACAACGGTAATTTTTGCAATTATTGCAAATGATTGTAATTATTGCACTTGCAACACTTGAATAGCGTAATATTACTTGCTTACTCCAATATCACTGAACCTACCTGCAGGCAAATTTCAGTTGTATCTGAATAAATGACTCCAAAGTAATTATAATAATTAATTATAAATCAAAATAAAATTAGGTAATAATGGATATAAAATTCTTACGTTTTATTTCAAAAGTGAAAAGAAAATGTGTTTTTAATAATTGTGTATTTCTTTGTTCTTTGTAAAATGCGAACATAAATTTACATCTTGCAATCTATATAAACAGTATGGCATTTAATTTTAAATAATTACGCTCTTTTCTAAAAAATATTTTATTTTAAAAATGGAATTTTTGTACGGCAAAATTCTTGTTGCAGTTTGTTAATAATACCGCCTTCTACTTCATTAGAAATTAACGTAAATTTCGGGGGGAAAATACTTGCTGGATCATTCCTAAAAACTCGCCTTCAATTTCATTAAAAATTATACAAAGCTGCATTAGAATAAAAAGGTTTTAAAAGAATATAATATCTTTAAATCATTTAGAAATAGAAACTAGATTTAGTAACATCTCTTCGCGGTAATTGATATATATATATATATATATATATATATATATATATATACATTTTATTTAACGGCGAAAGAAAATATTAAATTCCAGAGTGCTTTACTTCTTCTAACACCTTCATTCAATGTTCCAAATTTGTTGAACGCGCAATTTACGAAAAATGGCTTTAATCTTATACAGCTCCTTGCCAATTCATCTTCATTAGTCTCCAAAATAAACTCGCAGGCGAGAAAAATTTCGGCGTCCTCCTTTATTACCTAGATTTTTTTCTGTATCCAAATGAGAAGAAAAAGTTATTTATTTTCTGCTGTCCATTGCGCCAAATGGCATGACAGTCCCTATTTTCTTCCCTCAGAATGAAGCGTAACTTTGGCGACTAATTCCTCTGGAGAGGTGCCAGTGCTCGTCCAGGCATGGTGCCAGGAAAGACCTTTCGATTCGTAACAAGAGCAATATTTCTCATTCCCCTGACTAACAAATTCTCGTACCGATAAGCCTTCTGAATTCTCGAAACCATGTTTCATTACTAGGTATCTCTTTCTCTCCGTGTTTGTCTGGTATAAAAGTTTTCCAGCAACTAAGATTAAAGTTTCAATACCTACGAAAGATTTCGTCTTCAACGCAGATTGGGTTCCCTCTGAGATTGAAAGCTGCTTATTGGAACCGAGATTTAATGTATTTTATGCTTATTGATAGATATTTAATAGAGAGATAGAAGTTTTAAAAAAACTTATAGAAAATTACGGATTTAAGGTATGTGACTATGTTCGGGAAGAATTTTTTGAAAAAACTTTCGAAAATAGTTGTATTTTTTATATATATATATATATATATACGTAAAAAAAGATTGGTAAAACATCTATCAAACCAAAATATACCAATTAAATGGCAAACATTTTTTTTTTTAAATTTTTTTAGAAAAAGGAAGAAAGGGCTCTTTTTTTTTATCTAAATAGAAAACAAAACTTACCAGTTAAGTGGTAAAGTTTTTTAGAAATTGGACAAAATTGCTCTTTTTTTTGGCAAAAAGGAGGTATAAAGCAAAAGTATTTGTATCAAATTATTTATTTAGACTTTTGCAGATAGCTTAAAAAATATATTATCTACTTCCCTAACTAAAAAAAAATAAGGTGTATTTCTATTCATTCTATAAATATTGGGGTTCAAAGGATAAATAACATGAAATTTTCAATTTTTTCACATTGTGAAGCATTAAAAAAATTATAAAATATTCCTAAATTAATAAATTACTTATTATCTAGTTCAAGAATTACAGAGCATATTGAAAAAATTTTATGTAAAATTTGAATAAAAAATATGCAATAGATTTTAATTTATGCGGTTTTTCTTTAGAAAATTCTATTAGAAAGATTAAAATCTGAGAAAATAGCATCTAAAGACGTAAAGTATAATTCAAATGTATGTAAAGGCAAATATGAAAATCAATGTAATTTTCTCAAAAATAGAAATAAAATTTTAACGATATTAGGAAGAAATCTTTTCAGACGTTAAACATATTAAAAAAAAATCCGTAATTTCGCAAAAAAAAAAAAAAAAAAAAAAAATCGATTTGTCAACGTTGTCACCTAACTCTAAGCGTAAAATTGAAAATGTTGATTTCTACGAGTCATTACGCTAATTTAATTATTAACTAATTCCAAAAGAGTTAAAAAATAAATAAAAATTTTTTTTTTTTTAAATTTCTATATGAATATCAACGTTCAAATATTCATTTCTTTTTGGAAGAAAAAATAAATTATATCACAATTTTTCTAGAATAATTAATAATTTCCCGAATATTACTCAAAAAAATTATTAAAAGTTACTGACAGAATTTTCACATCTAGTATTTATTTTCTACTCCAATTAATATAAATTTTAATATGAATGCGTATATCATCTTATGTTTAATACCATTTATTGGCCCTATATATAGATAGATGGCTATTATGTGATTAAGAAAAATTCCAAAACGTATACTTTGAGATTAAATTAATATCAGCACATGATATAGATTTAATTTAAATGCCACATTGATCAATTTTTGCGTTATAAGCAATAAGCGGGCAAACTTATGAAGTTACTTTGGTTTTGCTGAACCAGCTAAACATTCTTAGATAAACTGTAAACGTGGTGCCCAAAAATTCATTAAAAAGAAAGTATCCCTTAACTGCAAAATGGCGCTTTTAAATAACTTAAATAATAATTAATACACTTCATTTTATTAGTTCTCAATCGTTATAAATATATAATTTTATTACTATTTTTATTTCTTTTTTATAGTAAGTACAGATATTCTCAAGGTGTTATTTCTTACAAAGTTCCGTCATTGTACTTATTTTGTGCAAAATCATGAACCAGATAATAAATTATCTATTGCAAAAGAAATACAATCTAGATCAAACCCCATTTTTCATCCGTGCTAATTAATAAAACGCAAAATCTGTGGATTACTTGCTCAGCTTCAAGTAGTGCCTATTTAATGCTCTAATGTTTATTATAATAACAGAACTCAATAACTAATATGTATAAAGTGATTTGGGTACTTTGGGATTATCGCGTCGACCGTTTTCGCCAAACCCGATATTATCGCCAAAAAGTAGCGTCTGTAGGTAGGTAGTTTTCGCCACTCCTTTAGCGCATTTCGCCAGAATTGGCGCATTTTCGCGAACGTTGATATGTCGATGGATAATACAACGTACCGTGCTTTTTATTTAGAAGTAGTTTTAAATTTTTTTTTACAATTCAATTATCAAACTTCTGATCTAAAAAGACTTTATTTTTATGAAAAATAAAATTATATATGTATAATTAAAGACATTCTATGCATATAAAATTTATGTATTTGCATTAAAAAACTGCTACGAATAAGCAAGTGCACATCTACCATTTGGTATGAATATGTCAAAGAAAGCTGAGCTGAGACATAGATTAATGAATATGTACACAAACACTAGAAACTGAAATTCTGTTAATAGTAATAATAATATATTTGTTATTCTAAGTGAATAGGATTAGTGCCATATCAATATAAAGTAATCTTAAAATTGTTTGCTTTAAAATTCCTACTTATTATTCACTTTATTTTAATATTGCTTATTTATTCATCTTTCCTATATATATATATATATATATATATATATATATATATATATATATATTATAATAACCTACAAAATATAAACCTAATATATAAACCTACAAAAAAACAAGCAATTAAATCAATCAACAAATCATATATAATAAAGTTCATCAAATTTATATCATACGACATATTAACAAATTAATATGAGCGAATACCATCAATTTGAATGAAATGCCATGAATCTAACCTGAAATACAAACAATTGATAATGCATTCAATTCCATATGAATTTTTTTTGATAATTTATACACTTACTTTTAATAAACATTTAGTATTATTAAATGAATTTCTGATGACATTGTAATTTTGAATTTATTTTAAATGAAGTTGTCTGATGTCAAAGCATAATAAAATGTCCTGAAAATTATTTTCTTTGCTTCGTCATTTTTATACGTTTGTCATTTTATTCTTGAATAACTTATTTATTTATTTTCATATTTCGTATTAAAGAACATAAACACGCAATTATGTGTACAAAACAAGCAATTAATTCCAATATTATACCATATTTAATGAGCTAAATCAAATTTCAGCGCCAAAAGGCATTTAAGCGAATTTCTAATTTTTTTATCCCCCCTCATCTCATCAGTCCCTTTTCCTTCAGCTAATCCTTGACCATTTTCTTTATTTACCTTTTTGAAACGCAGTCCAGATTGGGACAAAATAATAAGAAGAACAACTCGAGGCACTAACGACTTCGTTATTATCGTTTTATCGAAAATAAAACACTTAACGACGCGAGATAATTTCATTCTGTTACCTCTGGGGTACATGCGCCCGTTATTATAATAATACCTCAGAAGCTATTAAAACTTGAAGTTAAAAAGATTATTGTAAACAGCTCAAAACTCATTAATATAAAATTCCCGATCTCTTTTATCTAAGCAATTAAGGTGCTTTCAGGTGCAATTTTAAATTTTCTGGAAGAATTAAATTGTATGAACTTAAAGATGTGGAAGAATTGCTGGAGATAAGTTTTATTTGTTGTAATAATAGTTTCTAAAATAAATATGAATTGGGTAAATGCTCATCATTTACGCAAATATAGTTTCCCTAATTTTCTAATATTGTGTAATGGAATGAATAATTCGATTCAATTGAGATTAATTAAATATAGCATTAAACAAGTTCTACTTCATTTATGATGATAATTGCATTTTATAATTTGAGTGATGATTCTTTTATTTTATTTTGGCGTCCTTGTTGAATAGTTAAATTCGACAGAAGAAAAAAAGCGATAATTAAAAGTTTGAATTATTAAGCACATGAAAACAAAATAATTAGCTTTATTTTTTAATAGGGTACTATGTACCTACTCTAAAAGAAAGTGTGTGTTTATATAATTTTATTTGTTATTATCAGTGTATTATTATTTTATGTCTTATCTTCCGGACAAACTGTTGAACCTAGAGGTACTAAAATTTAGTAAAGGCACACATTATCAAAAGAAAATGGGAAACTTGAAACATTTTTCAAAAAACATTTATTAGGATTTTAATTAATCAAAATTTAGGCAAAATTTGACATTTTTTATTAGTAATATTGAGAAAAGTATAGCACAAATTATAATTTTTATATTAAATATAGATTTTTAAAAACATATACTTTTTAATAAAATTATTTTATTTGCCATGACATTTTTCCCAGAATTTTGTCATTTTTAAGCAGAATTATGTTTTTAAGCAATACTTTCAACAATAATCTTCATTCTTTTGATGAACTTTAAATATTTTTCATAGTTTCTAAAAATATTTAATCATAGGTTTTCTTCCAATTTCTAAAATCAAAGAAATATTTCTGTTATTTTTTTATATATTTTTGACAATGCGGTACTGAAGTTTTACTTCTCCATTTACTTTTTTTTTATCATTTTCTATGTTGGATATATAAATAATACCTATTTAATATATTGAAATTTATATACAAAATCCTGAATATTTAGAATTGGCATTCTTTAAAATTTTTGAAATTAATATTCAAGCCAATTGGCTTATATATTAATAATAAAATAAGTCCAACAATTTAATTTCGGAATCAACCATCCATATAATTTCAACTTTTAATTGTATATGAAGAAAAGAATGGAATTTTAAAACACTGTCTAAAACAACACGAAGCAAATGTTAGATGATGCGCATATTTACATTTCTATGTGACTGCTACCGTCTTATACTTGACTTCATCAAGGAAGTTTAAGTGCAAAGTTGCACTTTCCGTAGACTGATACCGTCTTATAACCTGAGTTCATCAGGGAAATTAATGTTCTTAAAAAACAGAACAAATATAAATGATGTTCTTATGATAATAATACAGTTTGAGCGTCTATCATGAATTGAACATTAAATCGCATTTTGAAGAAAAAGCCAAAGCTATTAATTTATTCATAAAAAAATACATTTGAAATTAGACGCAAGCAATATTCATGGTAAACTAGCTGATCAACAACTCTAGTAGCACACATGCATTGTATTGCATGTACATACATGCATGATATTTTATAGTATTAAACAATATTCACAATATAGTATAGTATTGGTGAATATTGAATAATATAGTTTAATATTAATATATTACATATAATATTGTGATCATCTGTTCATATTTGATGATAATATTTCTATGTTTTAGGTCACAATTTTCCAATTGTCAGTTAATTCAATTGAATTTTAATATTATGATTGTGGTGCCATCTAGAATAAAAGAATTTAAACAAAAATAAATTCTAATACTCGGGATTTTTTTAGAATATTATTAATAACAATTAAAGATTTAAAGAATAAAAAAGTAAAAAATAATTTAATTTAAATGATAAAAGTAAGCATATATATAAATATATCTTAACAACTGCTTTTATCGAATTTATTGTGTACTAGAACAACAATGTAAATCCTGTAAGCAACAAATGTTTAAAATAATAAATATTTTTACTTTGAAAGTGAATTGCTTTTTAAAATTAATTATTTACCGTAATTAATAAAATCTATTACAAAAAATTATATAGTATTATATCAATTACTTCTTTTTATAATCCTTTCTATTTGTCCTGTAAAATGAAATAACTAACTTATTAATCAATTGATTATTTAATTATTAAATACTTATTTTAAAAGTTTAAAAATATAAATGATGCAAAAATTTTAATTTGTATTAGATTTTAATAATAAATTAATATAACCCATAAATTAATGAAATCGATTTGAAAAATTTTAAATTTACTAATTACTTTCTATACTTGTGAAACTAATTTTGTCAAGAACATTTTGAAATGTGCAGGGAAATGTTTAAAGTTCTCATTAGCCAAAGTGGGTAAACTGTCAAAATATTGCACGTTTCGGCTTAATGATTTTGGTGCTTGTAGTTTCCTCTAAAGTGGAAACATTCCTATTCAGCACTTATTGCAGTTGAACTACCATCGCCTGCTGAATTCAAAATATTTGCACATGGAAACTTTGTTAATGGATTTCGCACTGCTTTCAAAATACAGGAAACTTAGACTAAATCCAGCATATGTGTTCTCTATTGGTTTGTTAAGTTAAGCCATTAGGAGACATTGTCTTATAATTAAATTTCAACATGCAAATTTCCTGTCATGCGTAAATTTTAAGGGCAAACGTCACTGTTTCTTTCCAAGTAGAAATTCTAAATCATAATAACTCTAATAGCATGTTTTCTGTTTTATTAATACAGGCATTTCAGAATTATGGAAATTAAAGCTAACGAATATTTTTCATCATTTTGCTTTTTATGCTCTTGTTATCAATTATTAATCCCAAAGACAATCAGTTGATTCACTGAGAGTATTTATTGTATCTAATATCATTTAATTTTCTATGTTTAACTTCAAGATTCTCTTAATAAAATACTTTTAGCTATTAAAGTCTATTAAATATTTAAGAAATGATTTTTATAACAGAATTACAGTAGTTTTGGACATAAAACTTCTTAATGTAGTGAAGGCCCATGACATCATAGTGTCATTGAAACACAATTATTCTGATAATGTTTTTTAATTGCACGTTATCATTATTGGAACAGTAACTTACATACGAGTTGCTGTGCCTCATGTAAACTGCATAGATAACTAACATATATCTCCGTTTTAACTTTAAACATTGGAAAAATATTAAATAATTGATGAAATAACAAAATTGGTCTGAAGGCACTTTTAATAACTAAAAAAATATTTTATTAATCTAAAGAAAAAATATTTTTTTAAATATTTATCGAAATGGAATATCGAAGAAATCTATTTCATTAAACGAAATATTTTTGAATTTTAAAACCGTGTAGAATTTATTTTAGAGGAATAATATTTTCGGAAGATAACAAGATAAATAGCAATTTTTTTTATTTAATTAATTAAATTAAATATACAAATTTTAATTTATAAAAATTGAGGAATAAATTTCCTCCAAAATGCGCATTTCTACCCTTCAAAAATACTTTTGCCAGATTTGGTGTTTCACAGTCAAGTGCTTTGTCCTATTTGAAGAAAATAAGTATGTAGGCAAATGCGTATTCTTCTTTATTATTTGTCGAAAGTATTAAAGTTATTTATTCATAATACATATGTAGAAATGAATAGTGAAAATTTCCTAGTTTTTTGCAGACAATTATTCTATATTTGAGAAATCAATATCGGGATCCATTATGGTATTTGGATTAATTACTATAATGCATTTTATGGTAATTAATCCAAATTACCATAAACCAATACGGTAATTTGGGTTACCTTATTATATTTATCATAATTACCATTTTTTTATCACAATTATTTACTTATTATGATAAATAAAAAATTATCATAATTATTTATAGAATTTCAGAATTACATATAAAAAATTAATTTTGACAAATAGTGCATCAAATTATTAGTAGCAAAACTGGTATTATAAAACATTTATGAAAAATTTAATAACTTTTAGGTGAAATGCTTTAAATTTAATATATAATTATATCATATATACTCTATTCTTTATTCTCTATTCTTTAAAATCAAGCAAGAGTTAAGAGTAAACCAAAAGCATTATTTTCTCTATCATTGTTGTACGTTTCTTACTATTCCTTTTAAGCCTCTCTTGGCAATTATTTAAACTCCTAATTTAATGTCTAAGCTATTGATTTAATGTCCGATATTATCGGAGAAATCCTCATCTCAAAATATTGGTCCTTTCCGCTGTGCTATACACCCATCTTTCTTAAACACTTAGAAGAAAAACGGACGACGATCGAAAAATCTAAAAACTGACAGCCAACATATATCTTTATCAAAGGAAACTACTTTCATGCTATCTCAGGAAAAAAATGAAAGAAATGAGAACTAAACCCAGCCAAAGTTAAAATATACATTCTAATAAATGTGGAGTACTACTACCTTATAATTCAAGAGTTCAGATATATTTATCTAGCATAAATTAAATAATTGTATGTTAAAATAAAGGGATAATCTTAAGTATTTGTCATTTTTTCTGGAGTTGTCAGGTTGTATATGAACTATAAAAATTTTATATTTGCTGTACGAAGGTAACTTTAAATAATGTCTATAACTTTTAAAGTGCATAGTTAGCTCAAATTAATCTTCAAACGTTATTAAATCAGATATAGGGAACTCAATGACTATATGTATAAGAGTTACAAATGATAATTAAAATGTTGATTAATAAAACATGAACATTTTATTAGAATATATAGAAATGATATTGAAACTCTACATAACTCAGTATGTTTGTAACGCTTTCTGTAAGCAGAAAACTGCATTCTATCATCAACACATGTTTATGGATGAAGAGATAGTTACTTTTCCAAATGAGAATGGCATCAAACATACTATTGGGCAAAGAAGAGCGTCTATCAAAAAGCTGTTTGATTCTTTCAATATTAAGAAACTCCAAACTCCTTCTGAACAAAACTACGATGGGTACCCGAGATGCCTTGATATCATTGAGAAATTCATCTACTTTTCGTTATGAATGGTTGATTGAATTCCCTTGGTTCTGAGTTTATCTATCAGGTGTGTTCGCCCAGATAGTATTAAGGGAATAAGAAAACTTTTGAGAAGTCTCAAAATATGTTGGAAAATATATTTGTTCAGTAGCTATCAGCTAAGCTGAGTTCTGTTTGGCATATCAACAGTTTAAATAAACTGTGTTATAGAATTTTTTGAAGGGGGGGGGAGGGCCTAGATTTGAAAGAAAAACTGGGATATTCCAGTATTCTGAGATTCCTGAACTCGAATAATCTTAGGAATAAATAGGTTAGTGTGATTAAATTTATGTTCATCATTAATTTATGCATTTATTAAATATATCTAAAGGATTAATGGAAATAAAATTGTTGAATTTTATGTATGTCAAAGCATTCAGATTTTTGACATATGCACCTGAAAAAAAATAAAGATGAAATTCAGAAAAGGCTAATTTTCTTCTAGAGTTACATTTTAGCATTAATTAGTTAATAATCATTTTTATAACAACATTACATAACTGAGTGCCATATTTTTAATTGACATAATTTTAATATAAAGCACTAAATGATTAATTTAAGTATCAAAATTAATGAATTTCCAATAAACTTTACATTTTACTGATCAAGTATATGAACTAAATACTAATTCATAGCTCATTATGTACTATCTAATTTTTCTTGACGACTTGACTTACAAAACAGAGATAGAAGCACTATCTATGCCTCTCAAGTCAGCATCAGTCTATTTTTAAACAATGCAGAGCATTTTCCCAAGCAAAAAAAAAAAGTGCTGCATGAAATATTAGATGAACATTTCTTGGTGGCATAGTGAGAAGTTCATTAATCTTAAATCAACAGCTGTTTATGATTAATGAATATTAGCTTCAAAGGTTTTAGAATAAACTTAAATCGATTTCTTAGCTCCTTTTTTTTTTCCCAATCCGTTAAGAATCTAAAATTAAATTTCAGCCAAATCGATTAATTTGCTCCAATGTAGTGTAAACAAACTGATAAAATGTTTTATAAAAAATGAAAAATTTGTGATCAATACTCAAAACCAAGGTTTGAAGATCTTAATGTATATATAAGTACATATGCATATTTATGAAAACAAATATATTGTTTAAAGAGAAAGAAATTCATTACAGATAATTTTATTAGAGTTATAATAGAGAAATTGAATATTCCTTTTAGAGTTTCATAATTTTTATCTTGTGAAAGCTATAGAAAAAATGTCAAAATCATTTTTGAGACATCTAATAATGTTAGAAATTTGCCGAACCTGATAAATAAGAAGGGACTAGTTCAAAGTGCATGAAGATATATTCTCCTAATATACCAAGTATTAAGTTACAAGAGTGAGGCACAATCAAAATTTGATTTTGATAATATTAAAATTTTATTTAAAAAATATTGCTTTAAAATTTTATTTAGTTTTTTCAAAAATATTAGTAATATTCTAAATATCCATCAGTATTTATTTTCATTAAAAAAATATTATTTTAGTGCAAAGTGAACTGTAAATTAAAATTAAAAAGAAATTTCAAATTAAAGTGCTATTATTTTACTGTCACTCAAGTAATGTATTCTCTATTTTGACGAGTATAAAAGTATAAACACACACACATATATATATGTGTGTGAAATATATACATACATACATATATATATATATGTGTGTGTGTGTGTGTGTGTGTGTGTGTGTGTGTGTGTGTGTGTGTGTGTGTGTGTGTATTAATGTATATATGCAGTGTGACATTCCGCTAATATAGCCTTAATTTACTAAACAAACCTGTCCACTATAAATATTCTTAAACAATCTCTTTCCTTTCGATGGAATAATCTCATTTCCACTAGAACAAAGCATATCGACTTTCTTTTAAACAAGCATTCACGGCATGGCCATCCCAATCGAGCGATACATCACCCCATTCTTCCTTTGCGTTTCCCGCCTGTAAATTAACTATCTTCTCGGCACACATCCCGATTGGATGTTCCTTTAGTCACTATTCAGGGAATGCCATCTAATTACGAAGTGTTCCAGGCAGCTGTCACCCTGTATGTCGAACGTTGGAACAAATGCCCCGTGTTAAAATTCCAATTTATGATCGCCCTGCTCTCCTTCCGGGGGCCATTGAGAGTGTCATTTTGAGGATTCGAGGAACTGCGTTCGATGATTGGTGAATTGTTACGATACCTTTGTTTGACATGGCGGAAACCCGGTGCAACATGTGCTGACTGACATTCCACGCGAAGTTTATTACTCGGTCGCGAACTGTTATGTGGAAGTCCTGCCGGAACGTATATCTTAAGCTAAAGTGAATTTTCGAAATGTCTTGTGAGTGGACCCGGAGTATGTTATTTAGATCGCTTCGCATTAGGTCTATAGGGAATTGTTCAGTTGACATCTAGAGTGGACATTGAGTATTAGAGTTACATTACGCATGCAGATCTATACATGATGATAATAATTTGAAATTTCTGCTTCACTAAATGGTTCTAAGTATTTGCAGTTTGGGATTGAATTAAATTGGTTAATTGTTTATTTGGTAATTATATAGGTACTTTGTTTATTTGGTAATTATA
>JAPMOR010045645.1:1004219-1061468 GCA_026543865.1 Argiope aurantia | reverse complement strand
TGTTTATTTGGTAATTATATAGGTACTTTGTTTATTTGGTAATTATAATTGGTAATTTGCTTATTTGGTAATTATTTTGGTAACTTGTTTAGCTAGTAATTATATTGATAACTTGTTTATTTAGTAATTATATTGGTAATTTATTATGAAATATTTTGTGTAATAACAGCTGCTTTTGTATTTCATATTACTAATAATTAGTACCAGCTGCATTTGTATTTTAGGTTATTAATGATTAATAGCAGCTGCATTTACTCTTCTGAATTCATTTGTATTTGTAAATTCTTTATTTGGAAATTAATTTTATATTTCCAGCTATACTTTTTTCTTTATTTTCTAAATAATTATTATTAGTTGTATTTCTATTGTTTTTGTTACAAATTATTATTGGCAGCGACGAGGGACATTTTTATTACCATTGATTTTTATCAATTGCATTGGCCACAAGTTGGATTGAATTATATAGGTAGTTAATTTATTTAGAACACTTTCGGACTGCGAGAGTTTATTGGTCTAGAACTGCTACGTTGAAATCCTGCCGGATCGTATACTTTAAGCTTAAGTGAATTTTCTAAATGCCTTGTGAGTAGACCGGAAAGCATTATTTAGATGGCTTCACATTAAGCCATACGGGGTTGTTCAGTCAACGTGTAGAATGGACATTGAGTATTAGAATACCTTTACCCATATTGATTGATAGATGGTAATAATTTGCAGAAATTCTGCATCACTAAAATGACCAGTTACGTACTCAATTATGCATTTAATTATAATGGAATTCTTTTTAAATTTGGAATTGAATTTTATATTACAAAAGACATCTGTATTTTGTTTTATTAATAAGTATTACCAGCTGCTTTGGCAGTTTATGATACCAATGAGTATTATTACTTGCATTTACATTATGCCAAATATAATTTATACCAGCTGCACTTGTATTTTGTACCCGCTGATTATTACTAGTAAACATTTGCAGTTTCTAATTTAATTATATTTGTAATTTGTTCATTTGGAAAAAAAAATTATATAAAAAATGTTATCAATGGAATCCATTAGGTGACATTACAATGACATAACAAAAGTAACTACGTTTGCCATCTAGCATCAATCCATTTTTATCTTTATCCTTCGACGAATTTCAAACGGCTCTAAAAAATAAATTTTCGAATTTGATATCAAGCTTTTACAAAATAATCAAGCATTTATAATTTGAAATTAGCTTCAACCATAATCTGTCTTTCTGTTTTTGACGATAAAGTTTAACAAATATGAGTAGCTGAGTCTATAGATTTGGATTAAGTCCTAATAGTAATTTGCTTATTTGGTAATCAATTCGGCAAAATAAAAGATAATGAATTTAATTTAAGTAATGTTATAGTCCTAAAAAAAGAAAAATCCTGCATATCGTTTAATAATTAATTGTATATTGTTTTATGTTTCTACGAGACAAAGTCTAAAACTAAATTGCTGTAACATATTTCCCAATTAACAAAGATTCTATTTGGATTTTTGATATAAATTTTATTAAAATGCAGTATTGTTGAAAGGTTCAGGTTGAAATTCAATATTTTTATTCCTTCAATGGACAATTTCCAAATTATTTGAGGTCATTAATGCCATATACTTATTGGCACTATCAACGAGATATCCGTTAGCAAAAGTATACAGTCCAGTGGATTTCAGCATAACGAAATTTTTGATATAGACATTTTTTGTGTTGAGAATTATGATAAATTTTTTGATCGCAATGTTGAGCAAAATTGTGAGCAAATTTACATTTTTCTGATATTTTTCTCAAAATGAAATTTTTTTTTGTTAGGACAATTTTCTACGCAATTCAGTTTTTAAACTAAGTATAAACCAATCTGTTTTAATATAAATCAACTAATAGGTGATAATTAAGTATTTTTAGCATACACCGTAATAGAGCTATAAAATTTTTCATTGGCATTATTATTATGGGTATTTTTATGTTACCCCGATACCAGTAGTCTTTTGGTTAACATGTTATCATTTGTTATCGTCAAGCAGTACTCTGTCAGCAAATGTTAGTGACAACATAAAAGCGTAGTATAAATAATAGCCAGATGTAATAGCTAAATATAGGAGCAAGAGTTTGGTGAAAGAGCTGTATCTATGCAAAATAGATATCCGTCTACAATATTAGTACCATTTATCCCCAGACACTACATAACGCAGGTAAATGATATAAACAGTAGCTACACATCAAGAGTATTTATGCTGAAAAAAATATTGGCTTTAGACCTTGGCCTGTTTGCAGTGTAGTCAAGTCAATGAAAATGTACCTTATGACATAGTGGAGATAATGAGCAGTAGAAAAATATAAAACTAAGAAAAAACGATCGCTGCAGTCGCTATTCACGAAGAATTTGGCTCTAATATTATTCCATTACAATTTCTTGTATAAAATTACAAATTTTTTCTTTCTCCTACTGCATTTGTCAAACTATATAATGAGTGACAAAAATGACTATGTTCTTTTTAAAGAAACTCGTATAATTTGCTTTATTTTCGTCTAAGAATGATATTTTTTGAATTCTATATTTTTCAGAACTTTCAAAAATTAAAACTGTATTCTATTAAGTTAAAAATATATATATTACGTAACCTGGATGAATTCTACCTTTTTATAATGTTTTCAATATCTGAAAGCAAACGATAAAATAAATAATGACGTTGAAACTGACAACGTTGTTTACTTCAACTTTTTTTTGTCCATATCTTCATGAGGGATAGCCTTCACCAAAAAAAATGATATTTTCTCAAAACGCTAAAATAAAAAGTGTTAAGCTGCAATAGATAAGCATTTCCAGTATATTAAAAAAAAACTCTTCATTTTGACAAATAAAAGCAAAACTATAAGTTCCCCCAAACACTCTAGCTCCTTTCTTTTTTCTTTATGGCCACACCATGGCATATATCTCAAGGTGTTATCTTGAAAAAAAATCATGAGAGGCGAGCTTCTAAAAAATCCAAAGAATATAACATCAAACATAATATCATTGCACTCTAATCTCCTATCAACGGAAAGGATGGAAAGGCATCCTCTTTTCTATGCAAAAAATCTCAGATATTTTTTTCATCTTTAAGATAAAAAAGAGCTTCTATATTAGGATGAGGGAAAGGATTATATATTCTAAAGATACAGATAAAATTTAACATCCTAGGTAACAGCTGTTTTCCGATTGCAAAAGGGATTTTTAAAGTGATATTCTACGCTTTGCGAAGTAAAATTGACTTATGATGACTGTCTAAATCTTTTGACTCAGGAAATTTCATTTATGAAAAATGGCAAATACAAAAATATTCGCTGTTTTTTGTCATTTCAGCCATTACCAAAAGACAAAATGAATTGCCGAGTAAACAATGCTATGTTTCGAAATACGTATGCTATCGACAATTGGACATAAATACATCTTTACTATAGTTTATAAAGAAAGAAAACTGATAAGATTTTCGAATTTATAAAATTGGTTTCAGAGTGGTTAAGTTAAAAGTTCATTTTCTTGATTGGAGGAGTTTTAAAAAGATTGTTTCTGTTCACTTTTATGCACATACAAATAAAAACCAACTATTAAATATTTCTAAAATTATTAAAGTTTTATAGAAGGAAGTATTTGAATAATAACTTCCAATAATATCAAAGATGAAACATTGAAAATATATGCAAATTGATAAAATACTTGAAATACAAACTCGGTGATATTTTAATAGAAAATAAGAGGGGGGAGGGAGTTATAGTAAAAGGAAAGGATTTTTTTAAAAAAGGAAGTAAAATTTATCATGGTATCATAAATGAGATAAAATGCATTACATGCTTAAAAGATTCAAAGTTATTATTAAAATTTAGTATCAAAAGTTCAAGAAATTATCAAACTTTTAGAGTTTATGTAAAATATGGTATACAGAACTTATAGAAATATATTTTTCCACTTCAGAAACATTTCTACTGCTTTCATGTTCAACCTCTTTACATATGAAGTGCGATTTGTTTAATCCGTATTATTACGTAGATCCTATTATTTAATGTCTTGTTCTTTTGTATGTACTATGTGAGCCAATGTGAACATTTATGTATTCCTTTCTTTTCAATAAAAAAATTATACAATTTTTTTTATTATTTCTTAATATTATCAATTAATGCTACTTATCATTGAAAGCGTAGATGGTGTAAAAATACTTTCTGAAATGATAAGAGCTAGTCTTCTTTATTTTGCCACTTGGTTATTAACCATATTAATAGCATTAATTTAGTAATGACAACTGACTTTAATGAACAGCATTTTAACAGCTGACTTTAATGAACAGCAACTCTAAAGGACTGCGATTTTAAAATTACGTTTGCACAATAATTTAAAGTATTCTGGTTAATTAACTACTTCAGTATGATGCATTAATCGATTCTGTTACTGACACTGCGGAATCAATTATCAGGTTTCAAATATGTATCAAATTTTTGTTTTGCAATAATCGAAAATTGGGAATTGAAGGTGATGAACGGGAGATAATCAATGGCTTTATTATCTTTTAAAAGAAATGATAATTGGTGATATCATTACTATTGCTTGGCTAGAAGGGACTTCAAATGGTTTCTATCCATTCAAAATATATAGTAGAAACCTGAAGAAAAGAAAAGATTTTCATAGATATTGGTTGAAATTAATGACATATGATTGTTAATGGCATGCTTAAGCGTCACTTGTTTTAATATAATAAAATAATGAAATTGAACTAGTGGTGAAGCTGAAAAAATCTTTCTCTTTCTTTAAATATATAATAAATAAATCTGCTTCTCTTGCTGTAATATGATTTTTTTTTTAAATATGAGCTGAAAACTTAGAATATTCCGGAAGAAATATTTGATAGCTTTTTGCATAAATTCAATGCTAATCAAACTTTTTTATAATTCACAAGTACACTGATGATTTCATTGCAAACCCCCATGTTGAAATAAATTAACAATTAATTAAAACTGGATAGTTAAATACATACTGCAATTAAATTAATATCATTATTACAGTGACACTTTGAATTATATGACAACGTAAAAATCATATTTATGCATTAATATTTTCGGAAATAATCGAAAAACTTTCAAATTTAATTTAATTTTATTAATTAAAATCTCAAAATAGTTTCTCCATGGTGATTATTTTTATCCTTCAAATTATATCCGTGAGTATTATATAGTTCTAAGAGAAACAAACTACTCTATAGAGCTCCGACACACAAATACTTTATTATAAGTATATATAAGGAAAGCTTCATATTATGCTTTACTCCTTAGTCTCTTGTAATGGTTTCAATAAATAGCTTTTATGAAACACTGATTCTTTACAGCATTGTTACATGCCCACAGGTATAGAACAGGTTTAGTTATGGTTGGATAATAATTCCCTTTTGAAGAAACTTTCCGTTAGATTTATGAATTCACAAAGTTATTCTTAGTGGTCTGATACACAAGAATGGGTCAATCATTTGAAATATGTGGAGCGAAAGGTCGTAACTATATATTTGGACTTTCTAAATACCATTCACAAATACAGGAATAATTTAAAGAGGAATATGTCCAAATCATTAAAGGACCCATTGAACGGATAAACTGTAATTTGTCAGAGAACTTGAGCAGAACATCAATAAACATTTCCAAACGGAAGTCAGCAATTTCTCAATAGAATGGAAATAGCTTTCAATCAGAATCTTCTTCATAGACAAATACTATGTTCTAGAAAATTATTCATGTACGTTATCTAAAAAATGAAATCGAAGAATATATTGACAAAAATTAAAAGAAAATTAATGATTTGTAAAAAACTTGAGATTACCTTACATTACTTGTTCTGAAATACAGGGTGAATACAAATAATGGACATGATTTTTTTAAAAAATCATATATTCGAAACTACTGTACATATTACAATAAGTGATAAATGAATTTAAAGAGAGATATTCCAAGCTTTTTTTCTTTTTTCAGTTACAAATGTTCGATGTGTGACCCTCTTGTTTCACGCCATAGGTACAATGTGTAATCGAGCTCGTTCCGAACATTTTGTAACATCACTCTGTTAATAGTTCTGAATGCTGCACAAATGCGTTCTTTAAGTTCTGCCTGTGTTTTCGATATTGGTGGTAAATAAAAAGTACCTTGTACCGATTATTTCTTTTTGTGGCTTTATCTCAAAGATAACAAACAAAACAAAATGCTACAAAATGTTTTCAATTAGCTGGATTACAGATTGGACATATACCGTGAAACAAGAGGGTCACACATCGAACATTTGTAACTGAAAAAAACTTGATATATTTCTCTTTAAAACTATGTATCATTTATTTTAATATGCGCAATAGTTTCAAAAATATGATTTTTTTAAAAATCGGGTCTATTATTTGTACTCACCTTGTATCTTAGATCAGCGTTTCTCAACCTTTCAGAATTCGCGGCCCAGTTTTCAATCATAGTTTTCATCTCGCCCCCCCCCCCCTTCTTACAGTAAAATGTACTCAATAATAAGGTATATTCAGTATTTTGCATTCTGTTTTTAAATTATTTTTAACTAACTGCTAAAAAAAGTGTAAAAGTGAGCCAACATTAGCGAGAAACCAGATCTGGCGTTTTGCAAAGCGGACAGTGAAGAGATGAAGCGAATGAAAGCGGGAAAAATTTAAATATTATATTTGAAATGAAAGCCAAACAGGGAAATAACATTAAAAGAATCTGAAACTAGAAAAGTTTTTAATGAAAGTTAACATAGACGGGGTGAGCTAAATGTAGAAACTGGGAATACATTTTTTCGAATAATAAAAGAAATAAAAGAGAAGCATGACAAAACAAAAGCGAAAAAAAAAGTAATGTTTGTGGAAGAGAATCCACACGACCGATGCATTCTCGATTATGCGCGGATGTTTTCTCATAGGAAGAAGGAAAATGTCCGATAACGCAAGTTTCAATTCCAGCCAGTCTAATTCGAGTCGATCCTTCAATCGTTATCTAATATCGTGAATGCGTATGTTACATATGTTTTTGTGTTAATTGCATTTCACCTTATTAAATATTTACGGCAGCAGATTTATGCAGACTCATGGATAAATTTTTAAGCGGAAGTAATCGAGCATTAGACGACTATCAAGCATCAACAAGTACACAGACGAGCGTGGTTCCGAAAATAAAATCAAGAAAATATTCTCAAGAATAATTAAATTTTGGGTTTACCAGTACTGAAGCAAATGAAGAAGAAAGGCCCCTGTGCAACATTTGATCAAAAATATTGGCAGTAGGCAGCATGAAACCTAATAAACTTAAACAACATTTGGAAACGCTTCATAGTGAGCACGTTGAGAATCGCTGTCTTAGATTAATATATCTCCTTAAGAGATGCTTTCTATAAAGATTAATATAGGATCATTACTTGCACAATTTTACCACATTGCAGCAATAAAGTAATAATTTTGAGGGAATAGAAAGGAAGAATATAAATATTTATGAATTAAAATTTCATGATCGATTCATAGGATTTAAATAAGTTGTTGAACAATTGTTATTTATTTCACCCAACCGATTCTGGCTCTTAAATTGGCCTTTTTATTCTTTATTTCGTTTCTTTGGAACATTGCCAAAAAAATTCGTGAATATCTATCCTTGGGAATATTTTTTTCCTCTGCTGTCGTCTTCGTTACTTGAAAATAAAAATAACCAATTCAGGAAGAAGATCGTGATTTTTATTCAATCCCATTATAAATGTAGCAGCCGTGACATCAAGCGATGCATAACTTTATTTACTCCCATTTTTTGAATGCGAATATTGGAAGACTGGTATTTAGTGATGTTCCCAGAATATCAAATATGCTTCATTTTGAAGTTTCTCAAAGACTGTTGTAAATGTTGCTTATACTTTACACTTTAGTCAAATGATAGCGCTACAGAATCCTATAAGTTTCCTCACCAAACCAATTAATCTCCAATGCTAAAATTAAATTAGATCACAATCATTTGGAATTCAAATCTGTTACCTTCTAATTCAGAAGCTTAGATTTTTACCTCAAGAAAAGATGGTCGTCAGTGGCGACTGCAACGGCTTCTTGCCTTCTTCAGTTTTTTCGATAACTGTGATTAATATCTGCGTATCAAATATACTTATTCGGATAAATTGGAAGAATTATTTTTAAATATGCCATAAAATTAGAATATTAAGGTTTACAGTCGCAATTTTATGTATATATAAATATATATAAGTGACTCTTTATTGAGATCTAAAATATGAAATTAAAAAAAAGGAAATCATTATATTCCAGGTAAATTCCATTCCATTAAAAATGTGTCACCATGCACTAAAATTTGAAATTTTTAAAAAGAAAAGAAATAAGAGTTTACAATTACAAAATTATAAATATGGCATCAAAAAAAAATTTGAAATTGATACCGATTTTAGATATTTAAAAATGTAGTAATAGGATCTGTGCAGAAATATATTTTGTATTTAATATGATTTCTTTCGGACAGCTGGGTAACGTCACATTTATTATATTTATAGATAAAGTAAAATATTAAAATAAAAGTTCATTAAAACGTGAATAGAGTAATAACTTCAACAAAACTATAAAGTTTTCTAAAACATTTTCTAATTTTTTCAGAAAAACCACAAAATTGAGTACAAATACTGAATAAAAAATTCTTTATCAAAAATGTCTCTCGAAATGATTATGGACATTTTTCCAATGTCTTTTATTTAAATTAGAATCAAAACTTGATAAACCAGAAAAATTAAGCAAAATAACAGCAATTATAGACTTTATAAGAGGTAAGCGATTTTTCTAATTTAAAGAGTAGTTTTGTCATAATGTGAACGTAAGCAAACTTCAAATACACCTATCATTAAACTACAAATCATAATTTTTTTGAACGATTTCATTTCGTGTCTTTTTTTTAAATTTTTTTAAGAAAAAAAATTTGAAAGGATCTTTAACCATTTAAAGAACACCTCCATTTTTCCACGTTCATATCTTCATAACACATTTTCCATATAACCGATTTCCATTCGCTATAATCTATTTTTCGATGCATTTTCTTCCATTGCAACGAATCACTCGCATCGTTGTTCTTCGTTCCACTCCCTTCCAAAAGCACTGGCATCGGTCACAGGTAATCGAAAAATACCCTCAGGAGACAACCAAACGGTAAAGATGTGTGAAATGTGACACATCCTGCAGTTGGAGAATCTTCCTGTATCCATTCTCTGGGGAGGGCGATCAGGAAATTCTCATTTCCTCTTCGATTACAATCCTTGCCCTCTCCCACCCCCCATCTATCGAAAGAAGATGAATGTGTTCCAACATATCTGGATATTTCCCATAATCTGGTGGATCAGTTTCCTGGTTTGGCAGCAGGGCCTGGTTTTTTTTCCTCATTAAGCGCAGACACTTCAGTTTTTCATCAAAATATATTTTTGAATTCATAGCGTTAAAAATGAGATGAAGGAGATTCTTCAATATTTTATAGAGCTTGAAAATAACACTATTGGAATAAATTGAAAGACAAAGTGTGATTGTGAATTTATAGGAAACTAGTTATGTGTTTCTGGTAAGTTTAAAATTTTATATCCTACACTTAATTATTTAATTTTATTTTTTGAAGTTTAAATTTATGTTGATAAATGCTGATCTGCAAAATTTCAACTGGCACAAATTTTTATATCAATAAAAAGTCTATTTTTCACTGTTTAAAATTATTTAAAATGTCTTACTGAAAAACGCTGTTATAACGATAGAGAGCATTTGCACGTTTAAAACGAATCAACCCTTTTTATTTCACATAATTCGTTAAAAAAAATTTAAAAATAAGAAAAACACATCTGGTAATAAGGAACGAAATTTCTTCTCTCAGAATCTCCCTAACTATTCTGTATATGCATTCTGTTTATTTTTTCTTTCACAGCTTGTTAGGACAAACCCCCTTTGACCTTGACTGCAGTTTTAAAATGTCAGATTAAACTTTGTATAGGTTTCAAACAATTTTTTTTTTTAATTTACACTCATGTCCATAAATTAAGGATAAGGAAAGTTCTGGAAAAGAAAGAGTCAGAAGCAAAACAAATGCGACTTATTTGTAAAGCGTATTTATTAAACAAAAAGTAAAGTGAAAAAAGATGCTTTAAGTTTGATATCATTAATAAAAATTGCGTTTCTTTTGCTCCCTGGAACCAATTACAAAAAAAAAAACTTTTTTACAAAAACCAATATTACATGGTTGGTATGATGGTAAATACATAATATGTCTTCCAGATGATGCAATACAGTCCGTAGAACGCCTAGGCATGCTGAGTATCAAATTATCGGTCTGATCTTGGGAAATATTAAACCATTCATCAAGCAATGCTCTCCGAAGTTCCAGTAGATATGTAGGAGATTGTTGACGGGCTGCAACTCGCCGGCCAAGTATGTCCCACAAATGCTCTACTGAATTCAAGTCCGATGAGAATACTGGCCAATTCATAAGGGTGATATCCTCCGATCGAAGACATTCGTTTACGTCGTTTGCACGGTGAGGACGGGCGTTGTCACCCATAAACACGAATTCCTCGCCCATGGCACCTGAAACAAACATACATGTTGTTCCAGAATGACGTCCCGATAGATTTGGCCTGTCATGGTTCAAATCTGAACATGCAGGTTAGTTCTGGAACCCAGAATAATTCTTCCCCAAATGAGCAATCCTGCACCACCGTATCGGTGTCGTTCAATGATGTTCTCTTGGTGGTAACGGGAACCTGGCGCTCTCCATATGAACGTCCGGCGAGAATCAGACTGCAAGCTAAACCTCGACCCGTCAAAAAAGATCACACAAACCCATTGTTGCGGTGTCCACAATGCATGTTCTCTACTCCAGGCTAACCACAGCCGATAGTGAGTTGCAGTAAGTGGAACACATTTGACAGGATTACCAGCTATAGACCAATCTGCCCTAAGCGTCTGTACACGGTCTGCCTTGAAACTGTCGTACCAGTGACTGAAGAGAGCTGACGAGACAGGTCTGATGCTGTGCTCCGTCTATTTCTTTTGGCAGTAACTGCCAAATATCAGTCCTAATTCGGCGTTGTAACTCGAGGGAGACCTGTACTGTAACGTCTACTCACATTACCATCATCTTGAAATCGTTGCCAAAGCCTGAATATGACACTCTGGGAGATTCCAAGTTCCTGGGATATTTACAGCTGGGTACGCCCATATTCCAGACGGCCGATAATTCTACCACGTAAAAAAACCATGCAAATGCGTCCTTTGTATCATAACTATGCGATAATTGTACTGAAAGGCTTATAAAGCGCTTGCGAACAATTTTACTTATTTGCCTGTATTCCTTATATTATCTTACACTCTCGTCATTGTGACTTACTATCGATGTCCTCTTGTTGGCTTCCTACAATTTGCATATGATTTTTGAAGATGTATGTCATTTTACGGGTGATATATGTATTTTAGAGTTAATTTCCGCGTGACTCTGAATTATCCTTAATTTATGAACATGAGTGAAGAAGCGGTGTAGAAATTATTTTTGTCTAATAGATTTTTCTTATTGATTAAAAAATGACTGATAAAGTTGAATATCAATTTAATTTTTAAAGAATTAAAATTTAAAAAATAGATTCCCATGTACGAATTCTAATTCTCCAAAGTATAATTGCGCTAAATTTGGTAGTCTTAGGTTTATTGCCTTTTCTGTATAAAACCATAAGACAAAATATACTTTCATTTCTATTAATACTAGAGATAATTTCTTCCATTTTATATCTTAAAATATTTAATAAATTGTAATTATAACAGCTATGGAATCTTATAATAAATAACTTCACATATTCCCTCTCAGAAGGCTAAGTTTAATTTTAATTTAACTATATTAATGTCATTTTAAATCAACGGTAGGGCTATTTTAGGATGGACCTAGTAATTTTGAACAGCTGTCAGATGAAGAGGACGACATCTGAGATGGCATCCTCTTCTCCAAACATCCACACTACACCAGCGGGAGGACGCTCCCAGAAGGCTATTCTCGGATAAAATAATGAGTGAATAAAAAATTAATATTTTCTTTATCGCATAAAAGTATTGAAATCTTGATTTGCCAATACAAATGAATTATAAAAAATTATAACACCAGATTATAGAAATAAAAAAGTAAAGATATCGATTACAAAATTCACTTTTTAAAACATAAAACAAGTTAGTTTAAATTAAACCTTGCTCAAAAAATTAATGGCAATTTTTTATCATTGGAAGACCTTCATATTCATATTCTCATAAAACATTCATTAAAAACTGATACTGAATTGGTGAATGCCTTTACCTAAACAAAATTTGGTCATCCTACTTTCGCAAAACACAGATATGGTATAAAAACTCGCCGAAAATAATGCACGTCTCGATTTTGTGTTTCGAAATGCAACCTAATCTCCCCAATGGGTAACGTCACCTGCATTTTGTCACGTCTCACAACCCGTGTTTACGTGTATCTTAAAAAAAGTATTGCATTTTACTTTCAAGGAAAAGCAGGAATCATGCAACGCCCAAAGAGATATTTCGAGACTATCGTCCCACACTCACGTCAGCTGCAGAAAATGGAGCTGAACAATCGTGTGGAGTCCTATTCTTCATCGCTGAAAAGTTCCTCGGAGATGGTGAACAAAATATGCGCTGGAACAGAATAAAACCAAGTTACGGACTTCCGTGATAGGATGATGGGTTATTAATATTGCATATTTGTGCAACATTCTTGAAAAAAAAATTTCTCGGGGATTTAATCGATCAGTAAGTCACATTTTATTTTGTAACAAGTTTGTGTAGCACGTGAGAAGATGCTATTTTTTTAAGGTTACAATTTTAATAAATTATTTGATTAAAAATTTAGGAGGAAAAATCCGTGAAAAGGATAATAAAATGTTCAATTTTCAAAGTAAACCTACTGTCATACAAGAATTGATTTTTATAGCACTATTATTTAGTAAAATTTTGTTAAGCTAATTGAAGGAAATAAGAAAATCACACTGAATCATTTAAATATAAACCAAACATGTTATTAGTAATAGAATAAAACAACGTTCTTCTATCATAGCTATGAATTAGTAATATGTGATTAATTAGTTTTATTTATTTTTATGGCAATTCATTTTGAAAATTCAGATTTTATTAGATGAATAACGCATATTGATTCAGAGAAATTACACAACTGTTATATTCATCATTTCATATTCAACCTCTCATGCATTTCCTAAGTTACTGTCATGTCACTTAAAATAATAGCCTTTTAAAAAAAATTAAAAAAAGAGGAAGAAATTAAACACCAACTAATACAATTGAATTCTTGTTTAATTGAAACATATTCATAAAAAATTTTAAAAATTGAAAGTAGAATCATTCAACATTGATATATTTATTATATGTACATTAAATTCTGTATCTTAATGTTCACGTAAAATTTCAAACAATAAAATTTTTTCCAATTCAATAAAAAATTTAGCATACTCCAATTAGAAAGCAAAACTTGAGCTTGAAAGAGCGATAAAATATATTTATAGATAGTATTACACAATATAAAAGTTCAACAATGATTAAAAAAAAAGGCATGATTTTTAAGACTTTTTCCTCATTCGTTAATCAAATTTTACTATAACTGAAATAAAATTTTTAAAAATTGTATTAAAATATGATTTAATATAAATTTACTCAATATGAAAAAATAAAACCGAATCTTCATATCTGTGTTAAAGACAACAGAAAAATACTAAGATTAAGTATTTGTAGCAGCAATGAAAATGATTTTTTCTTTAAAGCAATGAAAGTATTGTTGCAAAATATAATTAAAAAGCACTTTAAAAATTACTTAAAAGTAGAAAAATTTATTTAATTATTTTACATTAATTAAATTGATATCATTAAAAAGATATTTTCTTTTTAGTTTGAATAGTGTAAAAAATAATTTTGTGATATGATATTTTCTGAAATCAAACCGAAAAAAAATGCTTTGATTTATATTAATTAATATTGTAAAACAATTTCTCCAAACTGCATATTCTCACCTTCCAAAATGCATATATGCCAAATTTGACTGCTCTAGACCGATTCGTCTTTCAGTTCGTTGAGCATCTATACTCTCATACACAAACACACATCCTTCTTTAGTTTCTTTAGAGATGATCGTTACGCCAGCACATTCAAACTTAATTAACATTTATTAAATTATAATAATAATTGAAAGCGATATGAAAAGTAATGATTTTGCTCTTAAAAATAATAAATAAAAAATCATCTTTTGACAAACCTTCCAAGCAAAATATATTATCTTCAAAAGTAGACAGCCGCAGGCAGTGATATATACACATCGTTAAGTATCCGTATTCCTCTTCCAACTCATTTAGAACCAAGTTTTAATAGTCTGAACTCACAAGTCATTACTATCCAGAACTCTGAGCCCAAATTTCGATTTCCTACCTGGACACTGAACGTTGTTGCTGATCTTTGCTACATCTGTTGCAACTAATTACATGTTTTAATGGGTTTCGAGGATTCATTAGGGTATAAATATACATACAATGTCAGAGGGTGTTTTATGTCTTTTTAACCGTAACTTTTAGTTTTTAAAATATTTGCTGTGTACTTTCTTACATTTTATGCTGTTATTTTTTTATATAGAAAGAAATCTTAAATGCTTATAGAATGGTTATTTTTCATATCGATCGCTTATTGATAGTAATACTTTTATTTGACTTTCATTATTCAGAAAATTTACATTTTCGTTTAATGAGATATTTCTATTTGAAATATACTTTTCCCAAAATTGAGCATTTAAATTTATCCATTTCAATTTACAAACAGAAAATTTTAAACATAATTTAAAATTTCAAATCAATTAAAAAATGTGAAATTGTGTGAATGAAATATAACTTACTAAAAAAAGTTTTTTTCTCACCAAAGCAATATTTCTACCTTAATAAGCAAGAAAGACATGATGAAAGAAATATATAAATAAAGATGATGCAAAAATTAATTACTCTGTTGAGCACAGGTAATGCATATAACACAGTTAATGCATATATTCTTACATGAATTCCACTTTAAACATGTTTTTAAGCTTTATGTTAACAATAGTGAACTTATTTGAAATCTAAGCTTTTATTATATAACTAGCCGCCTTTGGCGACCAGCCGGTTCTCTAATCTTAATGCACGTTAAAATTTTAATAATTAAATATTTTATAGAACCATTTTAATTGGTTCTTCATTAAAATATTTTAAAACTTCAAATTTTAATAGTCATATAATTCTCTCATAATGTTATAAAGACCTTCAACCATAACGTAAAATGTATCTCTCAAATTTTCTATTAGCTCCAGTAGAATTTATACTTTAAATTAAAGTGGAAATGAGTATAGAATAGATAGTGAAATATAGATTTATACCTCATTTTAAAAGCTTACTATACTTTAATTGCATATTGCTTTATTATTATTTTAAATGAGAGAAGACTAAAATATGAATAGAAATTCAAGGTGGACTTATTTTTTTTCTGTCCCTTTTAATAATCTGGTAGCAAAATACATAAATGCAATTTTAAATAAATTATTTTATTTTTATGTTCAAACGTTATTCTTATGTGTGATGATCTGGAATGATAATGTCAGACTATAAAAAAATATATATAAAAACGTTAACAAATTTTCAGAGAATCACTAAATGTGTTCAATACAATATGCCTATAATGAATAATATTGAGTTGTTGTATTAAAAAGTACTTCATTTATCGTGTTGAAATAATTTTTAAGTAAAAATTCACTATGACAAGCAAAACTTTAAAGGAGGGTCTTCAAGAATTTATAAGAAAAGAAAGAAGAAAAAATGAAAACTAAAGCAAATGCTGTTTTGTCCGAATCACAAAGGTATCATGTAACCAGATTCATTGAAACAGGGTTTTCTATTTATATAGAGATAAGTTTTTAAAAAAATAGTTGCACTCTTTTGTAAAAATTTTCAGTTAAATACTATTCTGACAAAACTTTTATGGAACCCCTTTATGCATTTATACTAGTGACATACATATCTGTACCTAGTGATGCATTTCTATGCCATGTGACGTAACGGTTTTAACGCGGCAATCTTAAATGTGTGATAACGAGTCGTTAACATGTCTTGACGATGTCAAAATACCAAATATATAATAGTGATTCCCGTTCTTTTTAAGCGAAAAAGTGAAACCACTCTAAAACATTTCAACAGTTGCATGAAGTGTATGTGAAAATACAAATGTCTTGACAAGTAATCGTCGAATGCTACAAGTGTGAGGATAAATAGTTTCAGCCTGAACTTACGTATGAACTGGCTTTTCAGCTCATAGCTATCTTTCTAGAATTCGATACAAATTTGTATTTTCGCTCTTTGGCAATCTTTCGTTTCCAGCTTTCACTGTATATCTTAGACAGTTTCTAGCTGAAGTTGATCTGCATTATTGTCAGTATTTGTCAGTCAGTTTGCTACAATCCTGATCTTCCGTTTTTGTGGTTTTGATACATATTTTTATTTCAAAGCTAAAGATTTATAACAGAAATCGTGTTTCTTTAAATTTAAGATTCAAATTCCAAGCATGAAAAAATAATAATAACATCATGACGATAATTTTGATTTATTTAATTTGATTAAAACTAGACTTTAAAAAAAAACTTCAGAGCATAAAAAACACTGTCAAAAATACACTTTGTAAAATAAAACGTCAAAAACAATTAATTAGTACTGCAACAAATAGTAAATAAAAACGGACAAGCGTAATACATAAAAGCATTATTATCTCATTAGAAAACAATCAGTATGAAATAAAACTTCAACACATGAGGAATGATTAATAATCGAAAATTTACATTGTCAAATTTACTTTCATTAATTTCCGGTTTTAAAGCAACACTAGGGATATTTTGGGATGGATCTCGCAATTTTAAACATAGGCCAGATGACGAGGGTGACACAGGAGCTGGCACCCACTCACCAAACTTTTGCACCACATCATCGGGAGAACATTTTACTCCTACGGATATAACGTACACTAGAGCCATTTATAAGACGATGCTTCGATAGAATCGCGTCTAGAACATAGAACCGTATTGCCCCGCAACTGAGATCTTTCCACCGCAACCAAGAAAAACTGCCAAATTTTCGCAAAAGGCGTTAATAAACATTAAAAGTTATTAAAAGTCAAGGAATTTTTGCAATAACTTCAAATTCCACTTATTAGAAAAAGGAATTTTTACACTTTACAATGATATGAAAATTGTAGTTCTGAAATTAGAAAACATGAAAAATATTTGAAGAGAAAAGAGATAAAATCAGAATTCATCATTTAACACTAAATAAATAAAAAAAACTTGAAAATAGTTTTTTCAAAGACAATGTCCACTTGTGATAATCTCTTTTTTTGTGTTTGGTCCCTATAACTCGGACTGTTTGGGAGTACATAGATTAGAGAAAAATGAGCATAAACAAAAGCAAGTTTAATTATCTATGAGTCTGTATACAATTTTATCTAAAATCTAAGTTAAAACTGAATCAATTTTACTCCTGTATTAATGAAAGACAATGAGGAGGAACAAATTGAATTTGTCTGGAAATCAAATCTGAATATATTCCTAGCTAATGTTAGAACTCTGAGGCTCTATTTCCCATTTCATTTTATTGAAATGTTTCATTCTTAACCTTGGCATTAAGGCGGGAGCATTCTTTCCTGCGGCAGGTATGTTTATGATTCCTTATTACATTTTCAGAAATTTCATTATTGTGACCCTGAAACTCTGTAAAGAGATTCATTAAATAGTTAGTGTCTGTTATAAATTGAATTCAGGAATTCATTGTTGTTAATATTTCCTCTAAACCATAATTTATATTTGTAATTTACTTTCACTTAAACTGTTAACTATCTAAAGTTTAAAAATGTTCATCAAATTTAACTAATTTTGATAAAATAAATAGGTTCCTTAACTCTTTTTCCAGTTCAAAATTTATTTTTTAAGGCAAAGATTTAAAAATTATTTTTTGATTTTAAATGATATATTTTTGATAGAAATAAAAAATAATCTTTTTATATATAATTTTTGATACCATTATACAATAATATTTTTATAATAAAGTGATAATTATTTAATGATATTTTTAATACGATTAAAAATATTCGTATACTTTTTATTTAAAATTAAAGTCAAATATACAGAAATGATAGCCTTTTAGTACTAATTTTCGTAATTCTATTAAGCATTTATTTTAAGTTTGGAAAAGAAATTTGGAAAACACTAAAACATAAAATTGCTTAGTTACAATTGCATATGTATACCGTAAAACTCACATATATCTAAGTCAATAATAATAAAAAATAAATTCCATATTAGTAAAACAATTCTAAATGCAGAATGCTCTGTTGAATTCTCTAGTTAATAATTGTCAGTTGGTAATCAGCATATTGTATTTTCCATAACACTAAGGGGGCCGCGGTGGCCTGGTGGTAAGGTCTCGGTTTCGGAACCGAAGGGTATCAGGTTCGCGACCCGATTCCACCGAAGAACCGTCGTGTAAGGGGATCTGTTGCACGTTAAATCCGTCATGCCGAAACGTCCTCCTGCTGGAGTGGAATGGTGTGGAGAGGGGGGTGCCAGTTCAGGTGTCGTCCTCATCATCTGACCACGTTTCAAAATTACGAGGTCCGTCCCAAAGTAGCCCTGGTGTTGCTTTAAAACGCGACGTTAATATAACTAAACCAAACTAAACTAAATCCATAACACTAAGATTTATTTCCCGACTGATTAGAAAATAATTGTAAATGAAGTGTATGTAAACCTTAATCGGTGAATGGGATCACAATGTGCGATTTATGAAATTTAGAAAACAGTTCTAAAATTAGTAAACATCTACAAAGAGTCTGGTCTTCTTAGATAACCCAATTCTTTTCTCATTAAAATTAAATGCGACTGCACTTTAGCAGAAATTTATATCTAGGAGACAGCATCATAATTAATACTGCATCAATCATTTTTCGATAAATTTGTAATCCTTCCAAAATGCCTTTCAGACAGCAGGCATTGCATGTTGTCTATTTCTTGACGTCTTGTTACATAATGCATATCGCCATGAATCACTCTCGCCTTTTAAAATTCAATGGTTATGCTTGAAGTTATTTTATTACTATTATAATTCAAGAATAATGAATTCACTATTTCATGATTCAAGAATAATGAATAGTGGTAAATGAATTCAACTTTATATGTAAGATAGAAAAATTTTAAGCAATTCTAGAACGCACTATAGACATAAAAAAATATGTAGCAGATTTTCAAATATTCTCATTGAAAGCGTTTATAAAATGAATTATGTAAAAATAAATGAATATCTCCGATTTAATTTTTATTAATTTGTTCATATTAATGTTCAATATTAATGACGTAAATACTTTTCACTTCATTTTTATGCGTAGTTAGAAATCATTCAACATTTTTGCTTCATGAAAATTAGTCGTTTGATTTTTTAATTATTATTTTATAAAAATACAACAGTTTATTTCTCTTAGAAATTGTTGAACTATGCAAAATTATGAGATCATAGAAAATACTTAATTTGGCATTTAAAGACTAAATGTTATTTTAATCTTTGAATAATAAAATGTCATTGCACACATTACAATGCTTTTAAAGATTTAAAGATATCTGATTTCTCTCTCTCTCTCTCTATATATATATATATATAAGTAACCATATCTAAAAGTAAAAAAAAAAAAAAAACTGGAAACGAAACTAAATATATATATATATCATACTATCTAATATTTTCAAATACTTATCTGATGTTTACTGTCAATGAAATCTGCAATTTTTTCCCCTAATTTTTAATCGAATTTATAAAATGTATCTGTAGTCAGAGTCAAAATTGGATAATTTAGTCCAATGATATATTGTTTTTTTTACAGATAAATATATAATCTAATGTCTAAACAATCTAACAAATGATTAGTGTAATAAATTTAACGATATAAGAATCGGATTTTTGTCTAATTACCTGAATTATATATAGAACTGATAAGTGAAAAATGAAAGATAAAAAAAAAATATATGCATTGAAATCATAAACTTTCTATTTATTCTGTAATTGCGGATATAAGTCATTAATCTATCATGGATTAGCATAAAATCTGCATATAATAATGTCTTGCATTTCAAACGATTTTAATTTAAAAGAAGCAATGAAGATTTCGGAATTAAGTTAATATATCAATAACGCATTTTAAGGATACAAATCCGACATCCTGGCATAGGGGTAGCGCGTCTTCCCCGTGATCTGGGCTTTCTAGATTCGAGTCCCGGTTCCGGCATGGTTGTTCTTCATCTGTTCTGCCTGTGAGATCTGTGAATGTGCCCCCTGTAAAAAGGGTCTGTGCAAGCAAATGTGATGCGTGAGTAGCAAAATGGCGCTACTTTTTAGTAGCTAATTGGAGCTACCAAAAACAAGAGACGCTCACTTTCGGCTTAAAATCGCTGACTTCGATCAGCGGGGCTTGTCCATGGCAAGTGCCGTCAGAAACAACAACAAAGATACAAAGCTCCAATTTCAGACAGGTATCCAAGATTGTATATGTAATAAAAAGCAAAATTTGAACTGTAAATTGTATATATATTTGAGAAGAATATTTGTGCTTAATAGAGTTTACTTATATCATAGTGATATCTGGTATTTTTTACCCGTATTCTTCCAATTGAAACACCACCACCGTCATAATAAGTACAGAAATATCTTATTTAAGTTATTATTATCTTTCCCTTTCTATTTTATAAAACAGTGATAATAAATTTATGAACAATTTTGTGTATCCTTTGCTTTATAACCTGATTTGAATATATATTTTATGAAATAGTATGCGTTATATCGGACTTTTTTGCTCTGATTATCGACTACGCTGGCGTTCTTCAGAACTGCTAATAGCCGAAACGTGTATGTCCATATGGAAATATCCAGTTAACAATTAATATTAAGCATCCACTTCATGAGGGCAGCAGGAATATTCACGATTTGTTAGCCCAGTCAATTTGAGACATAGTAAGAATGACATCATTAGCCTATAGTCTGAAGTTAGAATCCGAGTCACATAGTTAGAATCCGAGTCTACCCATATAGAATGTGACATAATGGTATCCATTTTGCAAGGATCATGTAGCCAGAAATTCTAATATATTACCGCATACCATCGAAATTGTATCGGATGGACTCAATGGGTTCCTCAGATCTTCATTATGACTTCGTGATTAATCATCGGCTTTGCAAACAGGCCTATATTCAACACTACTGCAAACTTCATATCTTACTGAGAAGTTGAAAATCAATACAACACATGTAGAGAGAATTTATGTAATTAGTTAATGTCCCAACTAATGTCCCAGTTAGTTGAATGCCTCATTTTGAAACTGTACAAGTGTTATATTGGGAATGACCTTGTATCTCATTATATGGTTAGATGTATAGGATAGCTCATTAGCTGGCAGCCCAATTCCAGAGCTTCTATGTCGCATCATATTGCAGGTATTTGAACTACGAAAGCAGATTTACTTTACAGCAGGAGTACATATAGGATTCAGAATTTATGAAAACATGCGATCCTTCTATACTGAAACAGAAAAGTGCGTACAAGACATCATGGATACCAAAATTTGCTATTTATAAAAACATTTTATTAAGTATATTTATACTTCTGATTAATTATGCAGAAGATACCAAATGATTAACGACATGAAAAATAAAACAAGGAAGAATGATTTGCAATAATATCTTTTTTAAGTAGGTGTCAGATCAACATGATTATTCAAACTACTCTTCTTGAAAGTATCAACCGGTATAGATTACGATGGTAACTATTTAATGTAGGTGAAAATTTTGTAAATTTTTGAAATACAAAGCGATCAGTTGACAATTCAAATTTGAAAATTCAACAATTAGACTTCAAAGTAAAGTATCGAAAGTATAATAATGAAACCAGAAACAAATATATTTTTTGACCAATAATAACAAAAACACAGTAATTGGATTAAAATAAGGACTGAAATAACATGATACTTTTAAAATAATCATAAATATGCACCCAAAGTTATTAGCGAAGTAATTTACATTTTGAAAGTTCTTAGTAATTAAAATCATTTTTCTCCTTAGTAGTCCAATTTTTTATCGAATATAATTGAATATTTTTATACATTTGTATTTAAAGTGTTGCGATTGATTTTCGTCTAGATAGTTATCGGAAAGTTTTATTATTATTATTATTATTATTTATTTATTTATTTATTTACCGAGCATAAAAAAGTTAAAAACGTATGTTCAAATAATTGCATAAACTTATTTTTAAAAAATTCCAAATCAGAAGCAAGCATTTGTATGAGAAATAAGCATGTAAAAGTAATTTCATAGACTGCAGATGCAGATACACAAGAGGGGAAAATAATGACATTGTTTTATATAGTAGAACTTAATCAAAATTGTTATAATCATAAAACTTTACTTTTATAAAATAAATATAAAGAATTTTATCCGCTTTCTGAAACCAATTAAGTATTTATTTACGAAGAGACAGTGCTTTATCTGCATATTAAAGAACTGTATAATAACTAGCATATAAATTATTCCGGCAGAATGCCAAATAACCCTTGAAATTGCTTCCTAAGCATCGTGAATGGAATTACAACTTAATAAAACTGAATAAGTGAATCTCTTAAGTGAGTTGAATCATGTGCTGTTTGCATTTCACAAAACAAAAGGAAATGCTGGTCACGCTTTTTAAACAAATGGAACATTTTAACATTGCATAAACAATGTCATTTGTACTAAATTTTCTGATTCTGTATATCTAAATTTGGAAATGAAAACATTTTTGGTGTCTCATTTTAATTAGTTCTAATTTTAGTTCATTATTAGTAATGATATCAAACAATAATCCGTGTATGAAATTGTCCACCACTATCTGTAATTATAGGTTGAATCGTTTGATCTGCATCATTGCCAGAAACGAAAGTTCCAATATTTGCTTCGGCGCCAAGCGAATGTAGCAGGATTTTTAATGAGTACATTAAATGCTTAATTTGTGTACGAATAAAACTCAACATGAATAAAAACTAATTATGGGATCGTAAGTTTCTTATTCTAATGGCATTTCTTATGCTAGATTTCAGCAAAATTCAATGAACTAATTATAATCTCACTTCAAAGCCAATAAGATGTTATTGCTAATTTTTCCTTAAGCATTTTTTTATTTCGTATTTGACAATGCATTCTTATTTTTTCATTGGATACTATTTATTTCAATTCAGCTTTAATGATAAATTTATTATTTCTCTGTTATTGAGCATTATGTGTAAAGAAAAATTCTATTGGAAGGGAAACTTTGAGCAGCCAGAGAGAGAAATGCAATTGGAGGCTCTAAAGAGCCAAAAAACTGTTCAGATCTGTTATATTGTTAACAGGATAGATGGATACATCTTCTAGTTAAATGACAAACAGCACATTGAAAAGTAAAGAAATGACAGGTTTCAAATTTAAAAAAATAAAAGTTAAAAATATTGTTTTCGTTTGCTATTTAAAAATCATTTATAAGGCGTTTACTTATAAACAGTTATTTTTCTCATTTCTCACATATCTGTAGGAGGTTCAGAAGAGAATAAAACAGTTATTGTAAAATTCAAAATATGCATTATGTAACGTAACTATAACCATAACAGGCGATTTCAACCCGCCCGAAGGCACACAGAAACATCTGAGTGACCGAACTGCCTCGATAGCAACACTGGCGGGAACTAGGATTGAATCCTAAGTGCCATCACCAACCACGGTACAACAATATAGTACATCCCGCTATCGATAAGAGGTAGCCGACCCCCATCATTTATGTAGCCACCAGGGTGGCGAAAACCAACCATCATATCCAAAGCTTCATTGTATAACATAAATATGAATGATGTATACATCTTATATATTTATTCAAATAATACAAAAATAGAATGTTCTAGAATATATGTCCTACTGCTGTCGAAAATAATAATTTAATATATTTAATTCAAAGGATTTTACTCATTACTAGCATGTTCTAGAAATTTCAGAATGCCTAAAGTACATTCATTGTTCACAGAAATAGTAAAGTATTTAAAAATAAATATGAGTAAATTATATTTAATTTTAAAAATATCTGGTAAGCAAACGCCATTTCAAAGAACGTTGTTTGAATATGAACTGAGAAAATATCTAATAGATCTTTTAATGTCTCATATATAGTACTTATTGAAGTGACTCTGAATTAATTGTAGTAGAAACTCCTACAAGAAATGCTACACATTCCACTATCACTATTCTTGTAAATGTATTTTAGTTGCCTTAGGTGGCCATGTCCTCTGTTTAATAGACAATGTATAATAGTTTTAGTTTATCTATGCATCACTTGTTATTGAATCACAATTATTTGTTTTGCATATTATAAGAACATTCTTTAACTAATTCACTTTTCTGATGTTCTTGCTTCGTCATAAAGCATCAAAAATCTCTTTTTAACTATTTCCTATTCATTTTGTAATATCTTCAATTCTATGCAGTGTAACATCTCAAAATGAAATAGCTTTGACCGAATGTCAAAAAATATCGTAAATATTTATTATCCCTTATTTATTTGGACGCATTTACTCATTATGGATTCATCTCAAAATACCAAGTCTTTTCAAAATATGTACTTTAAGATTATGTTGTTTTATGCATCATTGCAAGATAATTTTGTATTTTTCGTAGATTAAATATAGAATTATAAATCGTCTGTTTACCAAGGGTTTGTAGAAAGTTAATTTTTTCCTAGAAAACTATAAACAAATAAAGGTAGATTGCAATAAAAAATATAAAATTTTTAAAATCGTAATCAGTTAACAATTATGAATTATATTAAATTAAAAATGACTTCAGTGGTATGATTGGAAATTACAAAACTCAGTTGTAAAATCATGTTTTGTAATCAAAATATAGAATAAATTGAAAATATCGAAAAAAATTAAACTATATTTAATACCAAATAAGGCATTTGTTTTGAAATATTCCAATCTCAGAATAAATTAGTTACTTCATTTATTGATATTTCTAGGATATTTATATATAAGAATACAAAATTAAAAACAGTTTCAAAGAAATTTAAAAAAATATCGAAATTTTTTAAAAATTAAAGATCGAGAGCGCAGCAGACTACTCCAGAAAAAAGGGAAAGAAATTTTTAGTCACATTCATGATACTTAAAAAAAAGGAATGCCACATTCTTAAAGATGAAAAGAAAGTGGCAATGATATGACATAAACTATAGATGTACGCATATTTACATAACTAAAACAGACGAAAGAGCGGTTAAAATAAATCAAATAAAAGAAATTCTACAAATTTAGTTGGAGGTAATAAAAGAATGTTTATTTTAAAGTGTTAGAATAGTTGACAAGTTAGAATATTTGACATTTTAATATTGAATGTAAAAAAATGGAATCAAAGAAGGTAATATTTAATTCAGTCAAAGATAAAATACAGAAAATGAATTTAAAAAAGTCATTTTACTTCATGTTTTACTTTTATAATAACGAGTCTTCTCACGAAATTCATAACAAGGAGCAGAGTTATTCTAAAAAAAGAATATTTCTATTAAACCTGGCTCTACTGAAGCAGATATATTGACAAAAATAATTTTGACAGATAGCGAATTTTGAACAAAAGATGAAGCTAAATGTAACATATAAATGTCTTTCGATTTGTTGAGACTATTCTAATTCAATTCATCTGGTTATCCTTATACGTTAAAAAACATACCTGCATATCCTGCTGCGTCATTGCATGAGAAATTTTCAACCGTTAAACGAGATATCACGACAAATAAGAGAATATATAGTATATGTCGGTTTTGGTCCTCTATAGGGCATGGCATTAAATTATAGCTACGAAATTTTCTATAAACACATATAGGAAAACGACGATGTTCAATATTCTCAGTATAACTTTTCAAACTTTCAGTAATTAATTGATTGAGAATAATTCAAAACTTTGACTTTCTAAAATTAAAATAATTCAGAATTGATTTTTTCATCAATTGTGATTTGTTATTTCTATTATTCTGTTTCAGTTGTAAAAAGATTTTTTTCTATAATTTTGATAATTTTTTGAATTTCTATGCTAATTTTACGAAATGTATTTTTATTTTTAAAATAATGTTCAAAACATTTTTTGTTTTGCCTTGCAAATGTTTCTTCGCACCTTTTTCGTTGTTGAAATTATTATTTTTTCACTTTCTGGAGCAATATCTTAATCATATTTTATTTCATCGATTTTTTTGTCTCTTTAAACAATACCCTTCGAAATATTGTTACATATCAGAACAGCTAACTTATACATTCTATTCTACAATTTATTAATGAAGAATAGTACGCACTTGCACCCACCCATTTCTACGCGTTCATATAATTTAAGGAAAATTAAGCTCCCCATTGTTATGCTGCAAAAAAGAATTAAAAAAACAACTTTGAAAGACTGCTGAAAAAGCACAGATTAAACGAATATATCAATACGATGTTTAAAAATATTTTCTTGAAGAACGGTGATTATAAAATAATACGTAAAAGATTTTATTGTATTTGAGTTAAAATTTGCAGTAAACAAGCTTGTCAACAAAAACGTTTAAATGATTTTAAAAATATGGCCATATCCCCGGAAGTTTGCATCAAATCAAGATGAAAAAAAATTATGATATCGAACTATAAACATTTCAGTTCCGTTTTATCTATAAAAAAGTAGCTGAATCAATAAAGGAAGATAGACACAGAAACAGTAATATGTCCTAATTGATGTGAAAAAAAAGCGAGCATTGATTCTCATGGTAATATATGGTTATTATGGATTTTCTGTAATTTATCTATTACAAGCCTTGATACTTTAGCCAAATGCTTAAAACGCTACAACTTCGTACTACTCAAACGAGCTGATTTGCTCCCTTTATAAATTACCGTATTAATACCCAGACAGACATAATTTCTTAAAATATGGTCTTCTTCATATTTAACAAAATCTGAAACTTGGGGAATATCAAGTAAATCTCGAGATTGATTTTTTTTAATAATAACTTCTTTACTTCATAATCAAAAAACTAAAAATTAGTACGATTTTCCTTGTAATTTTGTTATTCGAGATAAAATAGCTACTTGAAATTTGCAACTCGAAATTCATTGTTATATCGTAATAAAGCTGGTATAAAATGGAATCTTTATTAAGAATTTGTTCCAGATGCAACCGCAAGTCAATATACTAATCCAAACGCGAAACCCGTCCCGAAGTTAGCAGAAAATGTCATTTGCCATAATACTTTAACAATGCTGTTTATCGATACAGCTTCTGCTAAAATAGCATATCATTTACTAATGCTATACAAAATTAATTAGGTATTTTTTCTAAGTAGCTTGTTTAATAAACTATATTATTAATATCTACAGTTACTGTATATATATAAATTAATATTCAATATTATTTTTGTAAAGATATAGAAATAATCTGTATCATCACATTATGATCATTTGGGATTAAACAAAAATAGTTAATTCTAGAAAACTTAATTTTCCAAACAAAAAGAAATGTAATCATTCTCAGAGAAGTTTAACTAATTGGAGTTTATACTAAGTCCTCGTTTAAAAGGAACTCCTCTGAAAAACTTTATATCACTGCATGAAGAGTAAAAAATAAAATTAATTTATTATCACATCACCTAAATAATCTTCACTTCTTATCTTATATTTTTATACTTTATTTAAGACCGCATTTTCTCTTCCCTTTTAATACGATCTTGGATATTTGTTTACTTGATGTGAGTGAGTAATGATGATGAGTTGCTAACAAGTAAAGAGTTTAATAGGAAATAAAGTGTTTAGAATGAAATAAAAAGTTTAAGAGTAAAAGTAAAGCTTACTTGATGATGAGTGGCTAATGATGATGTGTTGTTAACAAGTAAAAATATTTACGTGCCTTCCCTTTTTATACCAATTTATAATGTTCTGCTCTCTAAGCATATTATAATGCATACATTTTTCAAATTTTATTTTTAAGAATATTGTTAAAGGGATATTGGGAAATTTCTCATCACTAAAATTTAATTTATATCAAAAGCTGCATAACTTTAAAAACATTTTTAGTTTCTGAAAAGACTTCTTCTTGTTAACATTCTCATGACCCCCATTTTATACTAATTTGAAATGTTCTGCTCTCTAAATTTCATCAGGGTATTATAATAAATACATTTTTCGATTTTAATTTTTGTGAATATTTTAGGAAGGAATATTGGAAAAGTTCTCATCATTAAAATTTAATTTAAAAACAGTTTTAGTTTCTTAAACCACTTCTGTCTACACAGTTTGAAATATTTTTTTAGAATGAATTAAATTTTATTATCTTTTTTAAATTCGATCCATACAAAAAATTAATATTTTGCTAAAATGTGAAGAATAATTAATTTTTGTCTGCGTATATTATAGTTTTATAACTGGTATATCACATAAAAACTTGAGATTTTGATTATCAATTAATGTTGCAGCATAACTAGCAATAATAACGACCGTAACTAGCAATCTCAGTTTGCAGAGTCCGTGGTTCGAATCCCAGTTGCGATGCTTTATTCAAAGATTGGAACTTTTATTATTTAAAATATTAGCTATTGTTTATCTAAGCTCTTGAAGATTCTGAACCTTTATTAAATATTTAAATAGGATTGTTCGCGAACATTTTATATGTGTATAAATACTGGTTCCTATCAATTAAAGTTTTCTGACTCAGTATCATGCTTTTGTGAGGAGCGTCGTCCTAATAAATTTAGTTTGTTTAACCGTAAAGTAGACGGGAGTCAAATGATTCATTAGCTCTGATTATCACGTGTTATTTTGTCCTTGAATACAATCATCACCTCAGTACTTTAAGCTGTTCTTTCAGCAGTATGTTGGCAAAAGTCTAAGTATGAACATGAGCGTATAACCGAGTTATTCCTTTTCATTTATGATGTCATTGATCCCCTGTCTCTGAAACTGTGATTGATATAATATATAAACCGCTTTTAATTTGAATAAGGCAAAAAATAATAAAGAAATATTCTTAAAATAATATTTAAAATATTGTATTCCTCATTTTTTATTGTTAAATTCTAACAGTTATTAACAATGGTGTAATTGTGTAGCATCTAAACGAAGTGAATACTCATTAAAAGATTGTTTAGGTTTTCCTTATAACATTGTCCAAACATTTAATATTACATCATTTATTATTTTTAATAAATAAATGATTTCCAAAATGTATTGTGTTTCCAAAATAAATTCCGATATTGTTTACAAAAAGCAAAAAAAAAAAATAATAATAATAATAAAGAGATAGTCATTTTGACACCATGTCTCGGGCTGCTTGAGGAAATTCATGTCTCCGGTTACGAGTTAAATTAACAGTGTAATTCTTCACATCCTCGTGACAGTATTGAAAAATATACATTATATAAAATATAATTTATTCCCAATGATTTCCATTTAATTGTAATAATATAAAATCGGACTAATCGCTTACTTAAACTATCAATAAATTGCTTCATACTTCAAGAAGGACATTATTACCATTAAATACCAGAACGGTAAGGGCCATTAACTAATGTGGAAAAGTATTTGCTAACTTTCATTCCAGACTGCTCAAGCGTTTGGAATGAAATCAAGGCACATTACGGTAACGGTGTCTAAATTAATTCCTTAATGCCTTTCCAGAAGTCCCAAATTATCAAATCATGTCTTAAGGGAATTGGAATAAATCAGAAGGCAATAATTATTACTTTTCCCTTCTTTAACTCTTTCTTAAAGAAAATATCTTTCTTGGAGCAGTTTCTTAATTGAAGATACTTCAATTTAAAACATTTCTGATCTAGTGTTTGAATTCAATTTTGTAAAATCGATTTCCATATTGCCTTCTTTCTTTATCGCTTTACTTTTGGAAATAATTGCATTTAATGTTCTTAAGAAGAGTAAAGAAGAAATTGTATCTCATTCGTGCCTTGTAAATTGGTAAGACAACTTATTTTAAATATTTAAAATAATTTCATTAAGTTATTAAAGAGTTGCATTGAAAAGCAGTCTATTTGACTGCAAAAAGCCCAGAATATATCTTTATAAAACTAACTTTTCAAATTAAATAACTTCTTAGGGCTTTACGAGATGTCATTGAGACAAATAATGAGAAAGGAAAAGGAAAAAAAAATTAAAAAATTGGATGAATTCATTTCAGGCTTTTTTAAAAAAAACTATTTAATTCAAAACTGTCTTATTCAACTGAATATGAAGTTTACGTGATTGAAATTTTACCTGAAAATGCTTTCACTTTGAAAGCATTATCAGGTATACTTCTGAGAAAAAGGATGGCAGAATTATCTATAAAGAATCAAATGTAATTTTAGATAAAATATGAAAATTAATTAATTAAATCTGAAAGAATTGAGTTTTTATTATTTGAAATATATTATTTATTTAGTTATGAAAATGAAAGGAATCATTTTTAAATTTTTAGATTAAATCTTGGGAATATAAATCATAGTAAATGTTTTTTCTATAAATTTACCCCCTATTATTTGCATGTTTTTTTTTGTCACGATAACTTCAGTTGCTTCTCCATATTTCAAATTTGCTTTAAAACAATTGCATTTAATATTCAAACTTTAAAGCCGAACGATTTTATGAAGCCTCTAAAAGCTCGAATTTGAAATTAAATAAAATTGTTTGTAAAAAAAGTAAATTTTTCCAAGGGCTATTAACACTTATAGGTAAAAGTCAGTAAACGTACTTCTTCCTTTCAAAATAAGCTTTTATTTACATTTTCAGTATATTTGAATAATAATCAATGGCAACGTAAATATCTAAACTTAAGGTTTCACAAACGTGTTTTTTGAAAACTTTAAATTATAATTTTATATTAGAATGCACAAATTTATTTTCAGTCACAATATTTTAAAATGACCTATATTTTAATTTGTTTGTTTATAAGCTTGCTTACATAAAATCTTGCATGAGATTATCCATTTATACGGATAATACTTTACCTGAATAATATTTAGATGCACTGTAGTTTGCTTGAAGTTCAAAATTTATGCATTTTTAAATGCTTAACAAGAAACCCAAAATAACTATTTATATGCACCGAAATGCAGTAAAAACAGCTGCTTCGTCTGCATTTTATTTTCACAGTCAATTTTATTTGTTTCTGTATTTTGATCCATTTAATACGATTTTCATTTTTATATATAGTACATAAATTTTGGAATGGTTTATTATTCTCTATAAATTCATAAGGAAGAATGAAACGATATATATTTCACTTGCTTTTTTTATGTATAATCCTGAACAATAAATAAAATCAAACCTTGGAAAAAATATCACAATTTTCGAAGTTAATTCAAAATATTATAACTTTTTACAATTCGAAGAATATCATAATTTTCTCCTAGAATTGGATGTTAATTAGCTAAAGAAAAATGCTGTTCTCAACAAAAAACAGAAAAAAATATTATTTTTAATAAGTAAAAAAATTATTAGCTAATCTTTGATACAATGAAGGCATCGAATTATCTTGAAAAAGAAAATATATCCTTTCTTATCAGCCTTTTGCAACATAATAATTTTTTCTGGCAAACACTTAAAGCATTTTTTTTTCGAATTTCTCGTATGTTTATAAAATTTCGTTATAAAATATTTTTTCAAAAAATTTAATAAATCCTTCAACTTTAAATTCAATATTTATGCCAAACATGATTTGATAATCAATACTTATTTTTAAAAATGTATGTGTCAAACGAATCTATCTCACTTAAAGTTATGGTATTTGACTAATAGATAGTAGACATTATAATGACTCAGAGTAAATTCGAAATTCAAATTTCCTTCAGAAAAGATTTTAATTCAAAATTATGTATTAAATTAAGGACTTTTTTGCATGTGTTTACCCGTAATATCGATTCGGATAATCGTAGAAAAATAGGATTCTCCATTGGATAGAATAAGTAATTAAAAAAAACTAACGAAATATTTTTTACACGCCTAAAATAATTTATTTTATAACTTATTATATTTTAATTGCTGTTTGTTCTCTCCAAAAAAATTTCAAAAACCAAAATTAATATGCCTGCATTTCACATTCGAATTTTGTTGGCATTTTCAAAACCTTTTTTAAATTGGATTTTTTTTCTAAAATAAAACTAGAACGTTTGAAATACCTTTTATTTATTTGAAACTAATTCATCTCAAAATACGTCCAAGCATTTTCTACTCAAATCTTTGGGTTCAAATGAGAGAATTTTCATTCTACGTTGACTTCGCAAGAAACAAAATGGAAATTAAATTTCCAAGAATTATTAAAAAAATTACATAAATCATAACAACTTCGTAATAATTTGCAATAAACTTTTTTATAACAAACGTATGGCAAATTTATTAATTCAAATGAAAATTAACAGCTTTTTTTTCTATTATTTGATACTGTATTCTAAAAATTTATAATTCTAATATTTAATAATTTTGCTTGATTTTTCTTCTCCTTCTTCTCTCTTAATTTAACACTCCATTAGTTGAAATAATTTTTATATTTTATGTCACATTGTATCTGACGAATATAAAATTTATTCCATGACAGGTTTACTTGATTTCTTTTTTTCTTTTATAATTTTAAAAGTTTTTTTGAATAAAAATATAAATTAGTATTCTCTTTAAAATAATTAAAACTTTAATGCGTAAAAATTAAATAGAAAATCGAAAATGGATTTATCTAATATAGTAAACGCATTCCTTTTGTTCTACTATTAATGAAAGATTGAAAAAATCATCATTTTTTTTAATTATTAATTTGGAATTCGGTAATTCATAGAAATGCTATAGAAAATATAAAGGTATACATATGAGGAAGAAAGAAATATAATTAGATATATTTCCTCCTTGATTTATAATATTTTATTATTTTTTCCTTTTTTTTTCTTCCATGTTTTTTTTAATGCTTATATATATAAGTATTTTTATTCTCGGTTGACCTCGTCTTTTTCAATCACATTTTTCTATGTTGTTATTTACATTTTTTGTTATTTCCTTTATGAATTCCTTCATTAGGTTTCTTTATTTAAATAGGATTTGCTTACAGTATTTAATGAATTATCTAACCTATTTTTTGGATCACCTTCATGCTTTACTTATATGGTGTAAATGGAATAACACTGGTTTTTTAAAGGTAAATAATATGATAAAGCTATATACTATCTTGTAAATCGTAATAAATGGTAATTAAATGATTAGATTCATAGCCTTCAGAGTCTCAAATTTAAATTTAAATTTTTTATATAAATTTTAAGAAATATAAATAAGAAATATAATTTTCTTAAATATAAATTTTAAGCATATTTACAGAGCACACAAGAAACTTTGAGATAAAAGAACCAACAAAATTTAAATTCTAAATACATTTTTATTCATTCATGTTACATACTTCTACATGCTTTACATAGTAATACATAATATAATTTAGGTCTTTTGTAGTCCTATGAAACACGTTTTATAACCCCGTTTTGAAAGAAAGCAAAGGATAAATTTTTTGAAACGGATTTTATTAAACAACAGCACAGATATCAGCTGACGGATGTTCGGCGAACCAAGTCATAGTTTATAAACATCAGAATCACATTCTGGAGGAGTATTCAATGGAATTATGATTTGAATTTTTCCCCTTGGTCAGGAAGACAAGGCCAAATCAATACTTTTATGCGAATACAAATTATGAATATCATATTCATAATTTATTTTGAATACTCGTCTGTGCTCGATAAAGCCGTGCCATTTATAAAGCCAAATTCTAGTGTCCTTACAGAGAGAAAAACTCGTACGGAAACTAACAGGCACTAGAAACGCAATCCATGATCTATCTCTTCTTTAATAATTTATAACCATTTGGAGGCACCAGATATCTTAAAGAGATAAACCCGAGCGAAATCGATCCATTTGCGAATCCTGTGAATTTCTGCAGATAACCTGTAAGCCCTCATCTTGTTTCAGGGTGAAGTGCCGGTAGTGAATCGTCTGGAGGAATCTTGTTGAATCTTGTTAGGGGGTCGGTGTACTGTTTGCAGTTCCATACGTGACTTCCATCCATTGTTCTTTGAGGTACGTGACGTGAGAGCCGAGAGATAGCGATGAGGCATGAAAAGGGGGACAGCCGAGAAATTATGTACTGATATTCGAATTAAAATGCCGTTACGTGAGATAAATGATGTGGCGTGGTCCTTCAGTGAGATATAAAACATTGTAGAGATCATTACGGCCATAAAAAAAACTCGATAAAGATTTTAAAAAAAGTTTGAGAGGAAGTGTGTACGTGCATTGGATCACTTGCTGTAAATAGCAATCATTTATTATAGGCTATCTAGTGCAGGATCTAGCTTGATTATTATCGGAAACCTTCTTACATCAAGCCATGATTAATCGGTATTCAGATCAAAATTTTATGATGTCTAAACATTTTCGCAATGAATCTATCTGTTTTTAATTTTTCGTATATGAAGAGAAAATATTTTATCGTCAAAAGTTTCCAACTCAAAATTTTGAAACGTTTCCACGTTTCAGAATTCCTCCCAAGTTCGAAATACATCACATTTATTGAGTTATATCTGTCTGACAATGAACAAGATAACTCAAAAACACTTTAATACAGACGGATGAAATTCAGTCTTGACATTATATTTGTGAATATTTATTAAATTTTGTGCAAAACGCATTTACGTGAAATCCGTATCTGGATGTATGAATAGAGCTATAGATACTTGACAGTCAAGTAATTAAGATTTGCAATTCAGGCGGAGCATGTAAAGTATAAAACCGTATAAAATTTTAAATCTAATCCGTTGAGGACTTTGTCTTCTTGTAATGTAATGCAATACATGTAAACACTAAGATAAGTACACAACGACTTAGATAAGTGAAATTTGGCACACAACTTTGTAACTTAAAGCATAGATCTTCATCAAATTTTAAGCCAAATTCAAGGAGTTGATTATATCTCTGTCTCTACATTCGTATGCAATATGTGGTAATTCAGAAACACAATTAGTCAAATAAATTAAATTTCGTGTGTGATTTTCTCAGAAAAATTGCAATTTTGCACCAAATGTTTTTAAAACCGTTTGAAAGCAACATCACGTACGCGTATTTGGTTTTCTTTATTGTACCATGAAGAAGAAAACCTTCATGCTGAAGTTTCTAAAGATAGAAAAATCTTTATTGAAAAAAATTGTGGCATTCATTATCTTTCCAGAGATGCCCAATTTTATACGGATAGTGAATGAGTAATATCTTTATTATCACTACTACTCATGCATCATCATCATTGCAAGTAACTTCAAGCACAGGAGTATTGCGTGTAATGTCATACAATATCATGAAAATAAATTATTGTAAGATAACATTTTCATTAGCGGAGGATATGATGCCAGGTATGAATTATATAGACTTTGAAGTCATAAAATATACATAACGCTTATTTCCAATATTATAGTTTAAAAATTACTTAGAAAGGCACCTGGGCCTTAACGATTATTTTAAATATTTTAAATAGATACATTTTATTTAAGTTATTCTACAAAATGAATTACAAAACAACTAGTCGCATTTTATGCCAGTTGATTCGTCCGGATTAATGGTAGCTATAAAATACTTTGAGTAATTTAATCTGAACTCGGAATCGCCGAAATATAATCCATAACATATTAGAAGTCTTACAAAGTTCGTTGGTTCATTACATAATGCGTTTCCTTATCCTTTCATTTATATCTTATCACACATTTATAAAAGCAGTAATATTTTGACAGGCAATAAATTAAGCGCATACTTCAAAGATATTTTGATTATTCCTTGAATCGGAATATAAAATTTAATTGTAAATACACCAATAACTAGAAAAAGTTTATTACAAACATGTCTTGTATTGAAACCTTCTCAGCATGGAAAAGTATGTTGATTCTTCATAAATAATGGAGGAAAAACTGGAATGAAATATTAGTAGCATGAAAGAAAATGATTTGAGATTCGCAGCGACAATAAAATATGTTTTTATAAAATAATTTTAAAATATTTTCTTTCAAAAAATAACTAAAAATAAAAAAAAAAAATATACAACAGATTTTATTATTGAAAATTTATTTATTTATTTCATTTTAAGGTAATTTATTTATTCATTGGATAAATTCACAAAAAAATTATGCTATAATATTTTCAGAAGTTATCATGACAATAAACGCCAACATTTCGCTTATTTTATAATTAAAATATCAAGAAAAAAAATCAATCGAATGTGTATATTCCTACTCTCGAATGCATATATATGAGCGAAATTTTTAAGCTCTTTCTAGTAATTCTGTCTCATTTGCATAGAAATAACGTGCACACGTTTATCCTCATTGCACAGTTTCCGAAATCCATCCTTTTCTGATTCATCATGATCCCAAAGAGCTTGTTCAAGCTTGCTATATAATTATATTCTTTTTACAAATGAAAATCAATAAGTCATCTAAGTATTCCATGCTAGGTATTAATTGTTTGGCATAAATTTAGATAAAGAATAATTATAACAGCAGTATCAATCATTATTGACAATAAAGCTACAAGCAACTTTTAACCACTTTGTAGTATGTCAAATACTTATACACACTATAAACAATAATACCTACGGCTATATAATGCTACGAATGTTACATAATTCAAGCGAAGTTGTGCTAATCTATTCTCTGTAATTAAGAAAAAAATGTGCTACTGGTGCCATAGAATATGTGCAGTGAGTGTACGATACAAGAAGTTCAAGAAGTTCGATAACTGATAAATACTGCAAGAAAAACACGAAACAATATAGAGAAATACAGACAAAGCGTATAAAATAACAATACGCAGAAATCAACAACATACATCCAAATAACAAATTATTATTAAATAACCGTAATGATGCTTTCAGAGAGCTCTCTAGAGAAACTTAACTATTCTTTTGACCGCTTCGTCTGTTTAATTATCCAATAGGATATAGAATTTTTAAGAAGGACTGCAGATTTTGTCTTCTAGCATAGATATCATCATAATTCTTGTATTTTCTAGAACTTTCACTTTTACTGTTAATTTCGCCGTGAAAGCCGGTAATATGTTCAGCATCTGTTATACGTTCAGCATCTGTTATACGTTCAGCGTCTGTTATACGTTCAGCATCCATTTAAAATACAGAGGGGTTATAATCAAAGTTTCACTTTGAAATGGCCATTAATGCAAAACTACTGAACCAAATGTTATCAAATTTGGTAACAATTTAAAGGTGGACAAGAGACTTTCTTTTCTGCTAACAAAAATTCAAACTCTCCACCAAAATTGAAATGGCGCTGTATTTCAATATTGTTAAGCAAAGTAGAACATAAAGACACCGGTTAAAAACGTGTTTAATCCTTTCCGAAACATTTACAAAGCATGTTCAATGTGTGTTATCTCAAAAGCACTGTTTAGGTGATAATCTAAAAAATTTGGCGGAATTGAAAGGTTCGATACACTGACATGCGCGTAACATTCCTCCAGATATGTTAAAAGCTATTGTTGAGAATGCATTAATGCAATTTAACTTGCTTTCAGAAAATGGTGGACGCCACATTGAACATGCTTTGTAACATGTTTCAGAAACGATTAAACACATTTTAAACATGTCCTACATATTTATTCTTAATGTCCTACTTTGCTTAACAATATTGCATGCAGCGCAGTTTCCCCAGGTGATGAGTTTTTGAACTACATTTTGACGGAAAAGAAAAATGTAGTTCAAAATGGCCTCCTTGAAACTATTGCTAAGTTTGATAACATTTGGTCCAGTAGTTTTTTCTTTTATGACCATTTCAAAGGGAAACTAGTTATAGCCACCTTGTATCTGTGAAAAAATCTCTTTCACACTGTGTTCATGGAAGCAATGTTACAGATTCATAACAACAGAGTGCAACGAATTTAAACGCGTTGCATTTCACAAATGCAATTAAAGCAAAGATTTCAAAAGTTCTAATCTGGTGCCATAAGGCCAAAATAAATAAATTTAAAATGTGTATATGCTGTATGCTTACATAATTTTCTTATGGATTCTACTAGAAACTACAAAGAATAAAAATGCAAATCATCACTTCCCAGTCAAACGCTATTATTAGAATTTCATAATAAATCCTTTTATTTAAAAATTTAATTTGATTATAACCAATCATATAAAACATTGAGTACACATTACCATATCAATTATTTTTTTCTTTTATTAGGTTTATCACTTTTGTAATGTTAAAAGAAGATGTATTCTAAAAATAAAGTCAAAATACTTTTGTCCAAGGAAATTTTAGCTGAAACTAAAATAAATAACCGCACCCAAAAACTGTGACGCAGAATGATTTTCATAGGGCATTGTTAAACATTTTTTAGAAAGAAAAAGGGTAGCCCTTGTTAAAATTCTTTATTTAATTCTTTCCCATTTTTTTTCAATCTATTTAATGACAGACATCTTGAATGAAAAAAAAAATACTTAACTATATCTGATCGTGAAAGAAATATTGAGCATTTACAAAGATTCTAAACGAAATTCTCGAATCTTTAATAAAAAATCCTGACTGAAGAAATAGTAAGTATGGAAAAATGAACATTTTTAAAACAACAGAAAATTATTCTTCATCTTTGAAATTCAAATAATGGTATTTTAATGAAACAGTACAAAAGAAATATACGCATTATGTACATGTATTAAATTCTAAAATCAAATCATTATTCTAAATCCTTATATATATCGGTGCTTTTTTTATTTAATGTTTGTTACGTTTATTTGAAAATGCAAATCTTTTATGTGCCATTGAATCGTTAAAGTTTTCTCAAACAGTAAAATAAGAGTCGTTTTTATTTACCTCATTATCTGGTTTAGTGCTTGTTTAATAATTCTACGTTAAGTGAAGACGAGTTTAAGCTTCAAATTATGTCCATTAGAAAGTTTAACTGCTTTATTAAAAGCATTAAAACTGCAATTTCATCTCCTGAAAAAAGGCGATTATTGCTCCCTGAAGTAAAAGATTGATTATCATATTTTAATCAAAACAGCGATATTTTCGAAGTGATAAATGACTTTGTCATGTGTTCTGAATGTAAATCAAGTCACTCAGAGTAATAATGTGTCATTAGATATCATTTTATACGCTTCTTAAAGAATTTTAGGAAGTAATAGCACGTTTTGCTATCACTTAATAATGTCAAGGCTATTTCTTAGCGGAAAGTCATATTATTTTTTAAAAAAATATGAGAATTTATGATAAAATGGATCTTTTTCCTTAATTTGGTATTCTAAGACACTTTATCGTTAAGTTCAAGTCTAGTTATTTCACTCAAAGAGAATTTTATGCTACAATGATCCTCAAAATAATGTACTAATTATTCAGCATTTCATTTATCATGGAGATAGTGAAATAGTTATGTAAATTAAAAGAAATTTCAAATAGCAGGAAATCCCTTTAATCGTTAAAATCATTAAAGTATCTCGAGTGGTCTTTACAGGGTACTTCTGAAAAACTTGGACAAACAATCTTTAATATAAATTTATTTAAAAAATAATTCAAAAATATTACAAATAATAATAAGAGAAGGCTTTTACTAATGATTAAATTTAATTGATTTCAAAGTGGTCGTGTTTTGCAGCGACGTAAACTCCCAAATACTTTTAGAGATTTTCAGCAATGGGCCGCAAGTCTTCTACCTTTAATCTATCCCATTTCCGTCGAAGAGGTTGCTTTAAAGAAACGTTTGTATGGTTTAGTGCAAGCCTTAGATTTCAAAATTTAACATACACTGTAATCCATTGGATTGATATTCGGCGAGTATTGTGTCCAATCTCCAGATGCTAGCCTGTCCGGAAAATGCGTCTTGCACCACTCTTGTCTTTTTGGCATTTTGAGCTGTTGCAGAGTCAAGTCGAAACGTCAGTTTACATTGTCGAGGCGCTTTTGGGTCCACGGAAGTACAACAGCTTCTAGAATATCCCACTAGTACATTTTTTTACTTATTTTAACACCCTTATCCACAAAAACCAGAGGTGTTTTACCGCTTGCTCAAAATTCCGCCCCAGACCATGACCGACTTTGGATGGTGGCGTTGTTCAATAATTGCCGAGGTACTTGGAGCGTTTACAGATCAGATTCCATCATTCTGGGAGTCATGAGCTTGTTGGAAGGCAAAGAGCTTTTTATTAGTGAAAAGGAATCTCACCCAAAGCCGACTTGCGGCTAGTCTCCAAAGTTTGCGGAATCTTTGCTGCTGCACGAGTTTGTTTTCTTCAGTCAGAAGTTCAACTTTTTGGAACTTGTAAGGCTTCAGTCCAAACTTTGTTTTTGCCATTTATCGCATTGATTGGTCACTTATTCCCATTTCACGAATGCTCTTGTTCATGGAAACCCTCAAATTTCGTTGAAGTGGATTTTTAATACCCTTACTGCTACTGGAAGTGTTCAACATAAGTTTTCATCCATTTCCTGGATGTCAAATATTATTGACAAGCTCTTTCAAACGACAGGTTACAAAATATACTGTTTGCCGAGGCACATTAAGCAAACGAACGATTTCACACTGGCGTTTTTCTTGTTTAAATAATTCTAAAATTGCAGATCTTTTTCTTGACTTCGTAATAAAGCCAAAAAAACAGTACGTAAACTAAGAGATATGTTAAAAAATATCTTATAATTGAAGTGATAGACGAAAAGAAATTAACACAAATTAAAAAGAAATTAGTAAACTTTTGTTCTGGGATGCAATAACTTTGTCCACTCTGTATTGCACTTTCTCACATAATCTCTATTAAATGTAGTTGGGTATTATTTAATGCTTACCATTAGTGAACAACAAATACGAAAGAGTTTGGTAGCGAGCGAACATTGGCAATAAATCGCAAAGATGCGGTTAATACAGAAGTATCAGAAAACCAAATATGTATTTTGGACGGCTTTTTTCAGACTGATTAAAACCAAAATTTGACACAGATTTAGTTGCTACTTGTAGTTATAAAATCACGTATTAAATTTCATACGTTCCAATCATCGCGTTTTTAAGCTATCGAGTTTTACATCTTGAGGAAAATCAGAATAAACTGTTAACCTTTAAACCCTGGTTAGAAATCTGCCCTTCAGATGTTTCTTTATCACATTAACTTACATTTCGAGAAATAGACAGACTGATTTCAACTGAATGGATTTCATTCAAAATTTGTCAAAATTTGTTAATTTTGGATATATACCAAATTTCATCCGTCAAGATCGAAGCGGTTCGCAGTTATCGTTTGAGAGGACAAACATAATTTCAAAAATGTATTTTTCGGTCTCCAAGAGGTTTGATACATGGAGATTTGCCAAAAGCTTGAATTTTTCACGATTACAATACTCTCTTTTTTTATACAGAGAAAGCTAAAAGATATAAATGTTTATCCAATATATATTGTTAATGCTATAGAGCATTTTGTTCTTAATGTGCGCATTGAGTGTAGTGTACATTCAGTACTTACTGTACATTCCTACTTAGTGTGCATAAATGAAGTCTTTACTTTCAGTACGTCACGACTACTTTAATTAATTCGTCAAGAGGGAAGGGACATGAAAATTTTATGGTGAAATGGTACGGAAATTGGGGAATAAAAATATTTATTTAATGAAAATTTCACACAGCTTTAGAATGAGGACCTAATCATTATTATGTAGATCTTGTATTCACCACTAGATATTTCACTATTTCAATTTCAAATATTTTGATGAATAAATTACATAAATTCTATCTCTTAATTCAATACAAATTGCAATGTTTTTAATAGATTATTTTTATGATGTTCAGCAAATATAAATGTATCTATATTTAAGGAAGGAAATCCAAAAAGTAATTGGATTAAAATTACTTGAATTATTTTATGTTACTATAAAAAATTATTTTTAAATTAATTTTTCGAATTTAAATCTCTTTTATCATTAAAATATTAAAAAAATACTTATTTAATCTGATTTTGACAAATTTATAAATTCACTACTATTATCACATTATCGATTGAATTGTTGCATTGAAAATTTGTCATAGAAAAACTTCTTTTAAATTTTCTTTTTAATATTAAAAATTATTTTAAAATACATATTTTTTTAAATTTTATTTTGTTTTCAGAAGTACTTTAAATCCTGATACATTTTGCCTCCGTTTAGGATATAATTATATAGAGCTCAAAAAATCATCGGTGCTATAAAAAAATCGTTGTATTTAATGATTCCTTAACGGTATCGAATATAATATACTACTTATAAATGTAAGTTTTATCTATAAGCCACTAATATAACATTCAAATTTTATCATTCGTGGATATAACATTAAAATACTAAACACTACTAATTTTACATTAATGTATCAACTTTTATTTCATGTATTAAGGAAATTTTCTTATTAAAATTAAATAAATTCCATAGTCAATATCTTGGCTTTTGTGCCAAAAAAAATCAACCCAAAACCGAATCAGTAAATTCCATGACTTCTTTTTATGTTGAAATTTATCGTAGAATAAAGACTATCCTATGCTGCTACAAAATTATTTTTAAATTACTTATTTATTTTATAAAACCATTCATTTCAGCATTGACAACAGTGCACGGGGAGAAATATAAAAATAAGAGCCAAGGAAAAATTTCTTATTCCATATTTTTTTTTATTTTTATGCATGTCTTTAAAATTATTCTACAATTATGAATTCCAGAATTATTGTCTAAATCAATCATTATCTTTGATCATAGACAATCCTATGCCAGCATAAAATATTTTTATTTTACAACCTTTTACTTCAGTTATTACATTGACGTAATAAAAATGAAAAAATAAAAATCAAGAAATTTCGCATTTCCTCTATTTTTTAAATTTTTTTTAAATTTTCAAACACCTGAATATCTAAAGTTATTCCACTAGTCTTAGAAATACAAAATAGATAGAAATGGTTAGATAGAAATTTATATTCAAATTTAAAGAATTCTACAACTACTTTGTAAATTAAATAGCATTCTAGAATAAAAATTATATGCTACGTAAAATTATTATCACAATATCTTATTTCAACTTCAAAGAATTCATTCTCCATTTCATTAACCTGATAAGAAATGTAAGAATAGAACAGAAAAAAAATTCCTCTGCCATATATTTTTCATTTCTGTAAATCCGAATGTCTTCAAAATTATTCCACAAGACTTAAAAATACAACAAAACGAATTGATAGAAATAAATTTATATTCAAATTCAAGGAGTTCTAAAACTATTTTCTAAATTAAGCCTACTCTCAGGTTAAAGGTTATTCTATAAAATTTTAAATTATTTACTTCACAAATTCAATTATCTCAGCTTCTATTATTATTAGATTTGTGTAACCAGAAATGTAAAAATAAAGATCAGGGGAAAAAAAATTAACTTTCTCACTTGTCTCTAAAATTATCTCACGGTAATTCAGAGCACAGCAGGAAAGGCGTAATGCAATGGCTAGACGCATAGTAGATATTATTTCAAACCCAACTCTTTTTGAGGTTGAGTGAATATAATTCTGACATTAGCAGCCTATCAGGAATGGAGTCCCTATTGATTCAGCATGTATCAACAAACGGGTCTGTCAACGCCGCCGGAACAAATACGGATGCTTCGCTAAATACGGACGTAAAAGATATCTATAGAGGTACAAGCATCTTCCTCCCGTCATCCGTTGTATTTCAGTGCCCCCGAGACCTTCCATTTGGATCGATTTCGTTCTTTGGATCCGAAACAACTTACAGAAATGGGACCAAGTATTGCTTTTAAGATCTTATCCTAGCCGCGAATATGGTTTATTTCGTTTCTGCTATCTTTAGATAGTCTATTGTTGGGAGCGATAAAATTTACTTTTGAATTTTTACGTTTCAAAAGTAAATTTTTCCAATGTCATTTTCGGTTATGGTTAACATCATCTTCAAATGCATTGTGAAAGGTTTCGGTAAACTCCGTACTGGGATTGCATTTTGAGATGGAATTTTTTTTAGTAATATACCTATTGAATCAATATTCCAAGATGGTTATCAATGTTTATTCTTTAATTAAATTTCGATATTCCAGCCAGCATATTTTCAATACAAATCGATTGAAAGAGGGCATAAAGCGTTGTGAGTGCATTTTAAATGCTGAAAATATTTGTATAACTGACGAATATATGACGATCTATATACATTTATATGTCTACCACTTATGAGGTTGTTATACACCTATCAATCTCTAATTTTTTACTGCAATCACTGGAAAATGATTAGAAAAAAATGAGTTTTTGCATAAGAGTTTTTTTATTTTATTTTATTTTTTTATATTTATAATGATTGCATGTGATAGAAGAAAGATATTCATGGCAAGAATTATTGGGAATGATTTCCATAAAACTTCTCGCTTACTCTCTAATAAAAGTTTCATACCTCTCCCCAGTCCTGTATAAAACTGTGGGTTTTAGAATGGTCGTGAGAGTTATGAGTGTTCAGATATTTATTTTCAAAATCCCTGGCAATAGACATATTTCAGAATATAAGGAAATCGGCATTTGTGCATTATCCTAATGCCATTGGCGAAAATGAGTGCAACAGAATCTATTTACTGATTAATTGCAGGAAATGCGGTTAATACACTAGAACATGATATTTACTTGGGGAGCCTCAATTTTCAACCGATTTTAGCCAAATTTTAAGAAAAAAAAAAGAAAGTTTAAATAAAATGATGCTGTAGCATATTTCATTTATTTAAATAATTGTGCATCTGAATTATTCTGTTTACATAATTGCAAAATTACAGACCAACAAATTATTGACATTGATGAACGTGGCTCAAAATTTTGCATAAAACTTCAAAATGCATGTTAAATCTGCGCATTTAATTTTATCTTTCTAATTCATTTCAGTTTGTAAATATCACATTATCTTTCATTCGCAACAAAAGGCCAGAGGGATTTCTTCTGGGTGGACTTTCAAATTTTATTGACAATTAATTGATATATAATTACTTTGATTGGAATAAAATAATAATAAATGTAGAAAATACAATAGTTAGAAAAATATGCATAAAAATATTAAAGCGAGAAAGAAATCGACAACAAATCAACTTCCGAGAAAATGGTAAAATTTAATTTAACTAATAAAAAAATATTTTTCAAACAAATTTAGGAAATGAAAAACAAAATCACTCTTTTATCTAGCTTTTATATGCAGTTAAAAACTTGGCAATACTTAATAAAAGAAAGTACTTAAATCACAAATTAGATTCGAGTAATTCCTTTTTGTTTTTTTCATTATTCAGCATTTCATTTGAAAATCTCTAGAAATACAAGTAACTTTATTGAATCCTATTTTATTTTGACTAGAGAGCAAACATCCTGTTAGTTGGAGATAATCGGATACTAAATAACTCCGATAGCCTGAAAACAGTATAAATAATAAAAATACATATACTATATCTATATTTCTTCAGGTTATTAAAAGTCTTTGAAAAAGCAATGCAACTTACACCAGAAACATATGGTTTAATCTGGGCTTGAACAAGTAATATTCTGAACAGAGAACTGACATAAGCTTTTTTGTAAATCAAATCATTAAAATTAACTGAAAGTAGTAAAGAATTTTGTAAAATATTCAGTTTTCATCAAAATTTCACCAAATTATAAATATATACTCAAGTGCATTATTTTTTACTATGTAAAATTTTGAACATGCCAGTCATATGCTATATAGTTTGAAGATTAAAATCGCCAAGTTGGCGAAATTATTTCTTGGGTTTTTTGGTCGCTGTTACAACCTACAAGTACCGGAGGATATAACAAATGAACGCATAATAAACAAAGCAAACAATTGCTTTAAAATTGGCAAATATGTAATTTTATTTTTAATTTTAATCTTTGATTATAGAGTTTTTTTATTTCAATTTTTAGCTGAATAATAGTATCTGACTAAAAGGCACATGCATGAAAAATTAAAATAAATTGTAATTTTATTGTAACTAAAGCACATTCCTTATTTAGAACGAAACATAGAAAGTTAGTTTTTTAAACGATATCTCCTCCTAGAGTTTTCCAATGTAAATAAAAGTGAAAAAAAGTTCTACAAAAGAAGATTGAACAATAATAATTGAAACCAGTGAAATATTTAAAAAAAATTTATTGCAAATTGAGAAAAAATATGGAAGTATAATCTCTAAAAAAATATATATTTCTATTTCTTACCCTTTAATAAAATGTAATTCTTAAATAGGAAAAGAATTTAAAACTATTCGAAAAGAATAGCTTTAGGCAAGAGGTGTTTGTGAAACAGAAGTTTATCCTCAAATATATTCGTAAAGTCAGCTTTTTCATAAGTTTTTTCCAGACAAAAATAATCGATACAGAAAAAATATCCCATGAGTATTGATTTCCGGAACGTAGCTTTTCTGAGCAAGAATAATATAAAGTATGAAAGGAAAAACGAAAATCGCAAACAAAAAGAACAAAATGGAAGCTGAAAAAAATGCTTTTCAAAAGAAAATGTTTTGTTTGTTTTTTTCTTTTCTTCGGTATACCGTATAGGTTGGAATATATGAATGCATTTTTCAGAAAGAACATGCTGGAAAAGTAACGATGTCGCTCAGTACTGCATAAACTACTATCACCTTACTTGAAGTCACCACAAAAATCTTTTTTTCTTTTTATGTAATGGGGATAATACTACTTTTCCTTTCACCTTTATTTCGGTATTCTTTTGAGATTAGAAAAGTAATATTAATATCTTCACAGCTATATTGTTTTTTTTTCAAAGCATAAAAAGCGAATACATTGCTCAATTTTACCCCGTGGTTCACATATTGTTTTCCGTACTGTTATTCATAACATAACAAAAAGATGAAGTTGCGAATATTTTCTTTTTCACTGCTATGTAATATTCTTTTAGGAAGGAGATCGGGGAATCTATTAGGTATTTTTGCGAATTATTCGCTTAAAGTTCGCTTAAATTTATTATACATATGTCGTATTACATATATTACATATACATATATTATTATACATATTATACTTAAATTTATTATACATATTATACATATGTAAATTTATTATACATATGTAAATTTATTATACATAATTATTCGCTTAAATTTTTTATACATATGTATTAAAATATAAATACGTCATATTCCTTTAAACAAACATTTTAAAATGAAATATTATTTTTAAAAAAATCAAGAAATATATAATTTTGTTATAACTTCAAAATATTTCAAGCAACTCAATTTTTTATTTTTTCTATTATTTTTCCCTTATTTCTCAATATAAATTTATTTGGAATAAAACTGAGCATTTTGTAACTCCAATTAAATGCTAAATTTTTAGAAATATTTTTATCCCCACTTGCTGAATTTCCATAAGAATTTTATGTTTTTCGGAACTAAAATTGACTTTTAAACATCTAAAAAAACCTTGAAATATAAAATGCATAACTTATTTTCTTTAAATGTTTAACAGAAAACTTTATAATCCATTCTATTTATTTTCTTCAAAAATTAAGACACCTGGAATATTTCAAAGATATTTAAATCAAACTAAAATATCATTTTGAGGAAATAAATTAAAATGTGTTTTCATTCTCTAGGCCTTTTAAATATTCATTTAATTGAACAATATATCTTATAACACTATTTTATTTGAATATAAACATATATTTTGTTGAGGAAACGATAAAAATAAATATTCACGTTTCTGTCAATTTTTAATTATTTCAAAGTTCACTGTCCCCTTAAAACATAAAGAAAGGATAAAGAAAGGAAAGTTAATTTTGAAACGTGGTTCACTTATAGTTTTCCTTACTTCTATTCATAAAATAATAAAAATGTTTGTGTTGCAAATTTTTAGATGCAATTTTTTTTTAGATTTCCTTATCATGTTTATGATATTGTCCAATTTTTAGAGCATCCAACACGCAGAATCTTAATACCATCTATACTGCTGATCAGCGAAAAAACATTCATGTATTTTAGGAATTTTCCTTTAGACACTTAAATTGGAAATATATTATTGAAAATAAATTATTATGAACGGAATTGAAATAAATAAATTAAAAATATATTAAAATTATTTTAATTGGAATTATTATAAATTGAAAATAAATTAATTATGAAATGATTTTCAAAGGATTGAATGTTTAAATGAATGATTTTGGCGCGATCTCAGTCTAGTGTATAAAATAAATAGATATTAAAATATAGAGTTTCACTGGCTTCAATTTTTATATTAAATTCAAGTCTTTGAAGCTTTTATAACTACTAGCTGCCTATGGCAATCATCTGTCACACCAGGAATTCGATGTTGAATCCTTTCAGTGTAATTTCTTTCATATGAATGAATGTTTATATGTGTCCATCGACGCTCCAGTAATGAATATTTAAGTAGTAAAAAGTACATTTATTAATTATTTCAGTAATTAAATTTTTACAGGCATTAATGCCGTGTTATTTTAATACATTTTCATTATTTCTCATTATTGTGACAATGAATCAACTTAATGAAATAGTAATATTAACTATTTAGATAACCCGTTTAAAATTGCAGCTTTTCTTCAGTAAAAATGAAATTGCACTTTCTGATCCTTCATGTGAGGTGGCAGATAGTAAGCAGAATCTTTCTTTCGTTGATTTTTAATTATGAAAAAAAAAACAATCAATGAGTAGTTATTTTAAAATCAATGAAACAATGAAAACTGTGATTTTCATTGCAACAATGAAATTTATTGTTGAATTCTTTACAAAAAAAGGAATATTATTTCAAATATTGTCGAAACTCAGATAAATCAATTCCTAAAAATTAATTGGTATCAAGCAAATTTTTAAATTTTTAAAGGGTATGAAAGTCGATTCATTTCAACAATATTTTCTGGAGTTATTAAGGAAAAACGCCAAAATGTTGCATAATATTTTATTTAAATAAAATTTTGAAATCTCTCAGACGGAAACAATTTTAATTTCTTAAATATATCTATATCGTATTCTATAGTGCCAGTTCAAACGTTCTGTCCTGTAGGAAGCCATATTTTTATGTTCATAGTGTCTTCATGTTAATCTTTTTTACATTCATATTTCAATACATATGATAAAGTAATTAAGCAACATAGTTTAAAGAGGAAAAATAATCGCACATGAGAGTAATGTGGCCATTGTTTTTTCAATCAAACATTGTGATGGTTGAGTCAAACCTGAAAAATGTGAAAAACAAGTGGTTATTCGTCCTGTTTCTTCTTTAAATTTTTTAAGTATTTTTATCTTCGCTATTGGCTTTCTTTATCAAATTTCAAATTTCGCAAAACAGCATTTTTATAAGCAATATGACCCACGCAATTAATTCAATCATTTTCCTATTTTCCTGAAAAGATTCATTTCTATAGTTTTATTTCAATTGAACAAAATGATAAATACTTATGTTATATAGGTTTTCAATGACTAAATATGAATTAGTTATTTATTTCTTTTTTAAATAATTATAATAGATTTAACATTTGAAATGAATGCAAATGATATTTTGAAATAAATTGATGTCGAGCAATAATGTTTATCGGGATTCTAAAAACATCAAAGACGTTCTTAAGGGATGTCAAAAATTCAAACAGTAGAAATGCGTGAAATCATCGATCCACTCTGAATAAAAATTGAGCATATAAACAAAGTGTTGTTGAATTCTAAAGGAAAAACAGCACACAAATACTACAGCTTTATTTCTTTACAAATAGGTTTATGAAATATTTTTCAATACAAAATACAAAAAACCATTAATCCATCAATTGTTATTGGAAAATATTGAAAATCCAATAAAATCAATAATAACATTACATTTCTTCAATTCAATAACTGGTTAAAAAAAAGGGGGGGTTCTTTTACAAGTATACTAATTTAGCTAATTTTATACTAATTTAGCTTGGTTTGTTATTTAGAATTGTTTTAGCTTTCTTTTTAAGGGAGTGGAAACTGTTTTCAGTAAGAATTCATATTAATGCTAGAAGGATCATATGGCCATATTAGCAGAAGTGGCTGCGTTATCCTTAAATTAGTAAATTCGATTTGCCGCTTTTGTTCTATATTACACAATTATATATTTAAAACCTTTTTCCTTATCTTCTTTCTAGTATACGAAGTATACAAATGAAAAGTATCAAAATAACAAAAAAACAAAAAAACAGAATTCGAACTCACAGTATTTTAATAAATCTCCACGTTTCATACCACCTTGAATTCCAAATATTTTTTTTTATGCTTCTCTGTCTATAATCGCAATAATTCAAAAACTCTTAGCGTTAGATTAATGTGATTTGGTATAAGGATTTCACACCAAATTAGTATATTTCTATCAAAATGTATCAAACTCTATTCAGAGAAGGTCTGTCTCTCCAACGGCTCGAATATGCTAACACATTAACTGCAAAACAAAGAAAGCTAGATGAATAAAATTTAATATGCAGATAATGTCAAAATTAAATATAGATACGTATCAAATTTAGAACCAAATCTACCTTGTAAACACGATAGCTCTAAAACTCAACGATAGAACTATGTGAAATTTGATACGTGATTTTGTGATTATAATTGAAGCTCTGTGTTAAATTTTGGTTTTAATCAGTCGGAATATATATATATATATATATATATATATATATATATATATATATATATATCAAAGCATAAAATCTCTCAAGTGGAAATGTTTTCTCTTTTCATGAATTTCTTTCTTGAAAATAATATATATTTTTCAAGAAATTCCTTCGAGTCAAAGTAACGCCCTTTATAAAAACCAAAGTGATAGGGATGGAAGCTTGAAATTCCTTGAAACTCTTTCTAAGGCAGAAAAAAAACAGTAATGTAAAAAAATATATGAAGTAGGAAACTTATATTCCTTACTTTTTAATAAAACACATTTTCTAAGTGGAAAGAGTTTAAAACTGTTAGACAGAAAAAATAGCTTGAGGGGATATATTTGGGAAACGATAGTTTATCCCCAAATATATTCGTAAGTCAGCTTTTTTCACTGTTTTTTTGGGGTGTGGAGGATGAAATAATCAATACATACAGAAAAAAACTGAGTATTGATTTCCATCCAGTGGTCTCCTGAACAAAAATAATATAAGGTATGAAAGAAAAAGAGGAAAAACACAAACGGAAAGCGCAAAACGGAAACCAGAAAAAAAATATTTTCAAAAGAAAATACCTATATTTTTCGTTTCTTTTTTTATTCTGGTAGACCGTGTAGGTTAGGATATATGAATGTATTTTTCAGAAAGAATAAGCTCGGAAAGTAACGATGTCATTCAGTACTGCATAAACTACTATCATCTTACTTGGCGTCACCGCAAAAATCTCTGCTGTTATATAATAGAGAATAATACTGTATTTTTTTCTTTCCCTTTTATTTTCCGGTATTCTTTTGAGATTTCGAAAGTGAAATGAATCCCTTCACAAATATATGATACTTCTTAAAGTATAAATAATGGCTTGGTGTCCAACTTTGCCTTATGACTCAAAATTATCCTTTTGGAAGTATGATGGAATGTTGAAACAGTGATTTTTTTAATAGAAATTACATTATTATTTGAAAATATAAGTAATGAATGGAGAGACTCTTACCAGTTACAGAAATTACACATCTGATATACAGATACAAAACTCTATAAATTTAGATTTAAATAAAATAGTGCTTCGGCCAATATGAAAGAAATTTTAGTAGTAAAGAAATCTGCACATGCAAACTTTACGAGTGAAGACTTCAGAGAAAACGTACTGGCGTAATACAGCATTGGTACGCATCTTCAGCTGTTTAATAAAAAAATAATTTTTGTGCTTGTAAAATATTAAAATATTTGAATATTAGCTTGAAATTTATGAAATTCATATTAATTTTAACTTTATCCATTATATCTAGTTGTTTTTAAAATATTTATGATTTTTTTTATATCTAAGATTATTAGTCAAACGCCAATGATTTCTACAGATGACATTTTCTTTTTGTTTTATTTTATAAAACAGGAAAGACATTTGTTAAATATTTTAGAGAAAACAGAAAATTAAAAAAAATTATGAAAGCTGCTGCATAACAATAAATGCATCAATACTGCAAAGAAAATTAAGTATTTTAATTCTAAAAGTAAAACCGAGAAACTTTATTACAAGACCAATATTTGGATGCTTCATTAATTTTTTCATGCAGTTACACGTTTGAAAAGATAAAATCAATTTTCTTGAGACCTAAAAGTCAAAATAAAACCATTTGGCTTGTCCCACCGGTACATCACTGTCATAAGAGCAGTCGTCCAGGGGGCTCTCCGACTCTTGATTGTAGTAGGCAGGATCAGACTACACTTACTCACTTTCTCAGAGGCACCTTTGAGCTACGAAATATTCTGAGGGTTTTAAGCGTTTTGAAGTCTGCCCCAAGTGTTTCACGGAAGAGACTTCATTCTATCACATTCCTATTTGTCTGGGCCTCTTCAGGCAGGAGCTTATGGACAATCCATTGTTAATATTGGACTTCGTCAGGGTGCACAATTTAATAGACTTGATATAGCTCTGATGTTCTTGGAGATATGCAACAACAACAACACAAAGCTGAAATCCGTTCATGTCGAAGTCCATATTGGGACTCAACAATCCTTTCGAGCCACAATATGCCCGAAATACATATCGAACCACAATATATATTTAGATTAAACGGCACATGCTTCCATTCGATGAGTTTTAACACACCAGCTGAGTCACTTTGACTCAACATTTTAAACAATTACTTCTTATTTTGTTAGCTATTCTCCGCAATTGAAAATTATTCGTATATCAATACTTTTAAGCACAAATAAAATGTAATTCGAATAAATATTTAAATTTGGAAAACTTAGCAATCCGCACATTCATTATCTAAAGGGACATTCCCGAACGTGATGCGCTGTCTCTGTTAATCTCATTCGTATTCTATTATAGACAATATGTGAAATGAAATTAAAATTCTATCATAAAATGCGAGATGAATTGGATTTCTCTATCTTTCTCCCTACATTAACAAATGACTTGTTTTTTCTGGATCTGGTGTTTAAATTCTGTGTTTTAAAGTATCATGAAAATACATGAAGAAATACTCCTACGCCTTGCAATTACCCTTACGTACAAAATATGCATTTAAATTCGCGACAACTCGCGTGCGTATAAACCCAGTTGCTAAAAGGATGGTTTTTCTAAACTGTATCTAAATATGCTCTTAAAAGTTTAGTAAAATTGGAGTAAAATTTATGTGGTTATAAAGTATGTGTCACTGAAGAACGCCTTATTTATTTCATTTTATAGTAGTATAAGAATAGTTTTTATGTATTAATATGCTCCGAAGTTATTTGACAATAATAAAACTTTAATTAGTTTATAAAATTTTCTAAATTAAATTTAGAAAAAACTTTAATTGGTAGCATTTAATATCCAAGAAATAACTAAATTCAAGTTCAACAATCTGCCCTATAAATTGTTTTGTAAAATTTTTACATCATGCGCATAGAATAATATAGTTGGCAGATGTCATGACAATTTATAAATATTATTATATTAAAAACAGTTCACCTCCTGAATTGGTTGATTAAATATGCATCCTTTTTTTATCACTCATAAAGCTATGAAAAGTAACAAACATATATTTTTTGAAATTCTTGAGAATTTTTATTGAAAAAGAAATCTCTGGGAGAAAAAAAAAACTATACTTGTACTTCCGGATTAACTATAATAATATACAAATATAATTATGAAAATTTTGAATCGAATAGTATTTATTATACCAAAACTAGTTTATAAAGCAATTTTGAATCTTAAAAATTCCTTCATGACAGTGTTTTATTAATGGTAGACAATAAGATCTTATTACAAAATATGTGCATTTTATAGACAAATTCTTTTCACTTTAAAATGCCCAACTGCTCGTCGACAAACTTTGTTTTATCTAAGTAACGCCCAGAACTTCACCATAGATGATTTGTCCATCCATTTGTTGCATTGTCGTCAGTCCCGCCTAATCTGCTCGCTGATTGGCTCATTAGGATTTCCCAGTCAAAGACTGGACTAAATGTCCTGAAGCCATTTAGATGGACTCCGGCCACCATTGAAGCCGCAGCCGGCTTAAATCTTTGAGCGTTTACTCTGAGTAGGCAATGAAGAGCTGTTGCATAAAGTCAGTTTATGTCTAGCATAGACATTCCACTAATTAACAGCAGCTTGGATTGTATAATGTCGCAATGTAGGCCTGATATTTACCTCATGTTTTATTACTTCTGAGTATTTGCATTATCATTAAACAGCTGAAAAAACATCTTTTCATTTTGTAAGCGATTCAGTAAATGTTGTGAAATATTTAATAAAAAGTTCTTAAACAATGAATTAGTTTCATTTGTTTAAATTTAAATATTGGTAGTGAATTTATTAATACTGTAATTTTGGAATCAATTTGTAGGCATTTGATACAATTTTATTTAATATAAACAATTTTAAAGAGTCTTGAGTTGATGTGAAGTTATTAACTTTAAAATTGTCTATAAAAATAATACGTTTTTTAAATATTGTAAATTCTAGGAAATGCGACTTCGTTAAAAAAGGATAACTATTTAATATTTCCTGATCTGAAATCGATTTTATTATTTAAAAAGTGATTAGAATCTATATTTTAGATTAAAGATTAAAATTTCAGATTAAAATCGAATATAACACCACTTTTAAGAAAGTTAGACATGATTTTTTTTTCATAAACCTTGAATAATAGACAATAAGCATTTGCCTAAGCTTTACTTACGCCATCTACATGCACAAAAAAGCATCCCTTGTGCAATTCAGGTTATTTAAATGTTCATGAAACAAAATATTACGTCGTTTCATTAATTAAAAGCTTGAAGGAACAACTCGTCAATTTATAGATTCATTTTTATTTAGATGTCGTTAGAAACATTCATGGCACCGCGTGATGTGAAAATATGACTAATATCTATTTTTTACACTTCATATCTGGCAGAAAAAAATTACCAGTATAAATTAATAGCGATCGTTTCAGTATTCTGAGATGACCACTTTTCGGCGATTCTATTTCATTAAGGGGAGAGACACGAAAGGATAAGTGCATTTTCGGAATTCCTCGTCATTCTTTGACCTTGATTTTTTGCCCTAGATAATTTTTTGTTGAATTAACGAATATCGTGTCTTTTCTGGCCGTATTATTTTAATTCAATCTACAAGTAATCCAAGTTTATGTTATTGTTAAATGTAAACATTCCCGTCCTTTTATCTTTCCTCTCACCACTATTTTGACGAATTAAACCCATCCTAATGCATGCCCAAAATAGCGGAGGACATTAAAATTCATTGTCAAATAATAGTTACATAGAATCGTGTATATGTATTTGTTAAACTGGTATAGGATATAAACTGGTGACCAGTGAATAGTTTGCTTCCGCTGTTTTTGGCAACCTTTATGTGTTGCAATTCTGTTCTTTATTCTCATTGATTTTTCTCGAAACCTCTTGGAACAGAAAAGCACATGCTAAAATTATTCGATTCGATTTCTTAGGGATCAAGTTTAAATTAGTAGGAAAATATATTAATTGTTTAATTGTTAGTTATAATTGTTAATTTATAATTTATAATGTTAAATTATATAATGTTAAATTATATAATGTTCATAATTATTAATGTTATAATTCATAATGTTATAATTGTTAGTTAATTGTTAATTTATATTAATCGTTAGTTTTTAATAAAAACTTTTTGATTGTGATTGTTACATTGTAACATTCTAAATGTATCATCACGCAATGAAAAGATAAAAGCAGTGATATAAATTATCGTCTCCGATTTAATTGAATAGTTGAAACCAATAGAAAAAAATCAGTCGAAGCTTATGCAAAGAAAAAGTTATTCGTAATTATAAAACTAAAGAAATTAAACTAATATCTTTTCAGATATCTAAAGGAGGTATTTACACATGAGATGGCATTGATGAAGTTACAGTTATATGATCTGAGGTTGAAAGTTTAAGTTTTTGTAGGTTGTATTTATTCAACAAAAGTATCGCAAATCAAAGTACAAGCCATACACATTTAAAAAATATTACTTCTAAGTCATAGATTATGTTATTTTTTTTTTACTAAAAAGACATAATTTTATTATTAGGTCATTGTCACAAAATCTGATGCAAAATCAGTTTTTGCATATGGGCAAATAATCACTATAATGGATAAATCCTTCCAGAGGCTCAAATAATATAACAAGTTAACAAATTATGTATCAAAAACATTATTTCATTTAGCTAAAGCAACCAATAGAAAAACTCAGAGCTTCTGAAATTACAGATTTTAATTAAATTTACAAATAATGTTCATGTTTTAAATAATATATAGAAATATTCTAAGAATTAAAGCATATGAGAAGAAATAGAAACTTTCTTTTCCAATAATTCTATAATAATAATTTCATACATATTGACGTCATCTAGAATATATAGTCAAATTAGAGTAATAGCTTTAATGGGTTATCTAAGTTTCTTAAAGCCTTTAATTTTTAATTTTATTTGTTAACAAATTAAGCCTATTAAGAGATACATCATTAAAACTGCTTATTGTGCTAAAAATATAATCATACGCTCACTAATTTTCTCTAATGTGTAGAGATAATAATTATACAAAAACAAAGACTTATTAAGTCATTCCATAAAGGTTATCTTCCTTCTATTACTATTATAACTCTGAGATGTTTAATCAATCAGTTCACTTCTAAAAGCAAAAAAATTCTTAAATTAGCAATCATTTTTCGATATTTTTTGAACAAAGTATTTTTGACAATATACTTAATGGCAAGATATTTTTGAGCAGAAACTACAACGAATCCAGAGTGTCCATTTTTTTACATAGCGTATCTAGATAGCGACGAAAAAATGTGAGTTATCGGTAAAATGTCCATTTTTAGACATCACGTTGATTAAAAAACGGCGGGAATATCTTTCCACTGGTATTTGATTTTTCTTTCTGATCATGAAGTATATTCTATGTTCC
>JAPMOR010045645.1:986832-999147 GCA_026543865.1 Argiope aurantia | reverse complement strand
TGTGTGTGTGTGTGTGTGTGTGTGTGTGTGTGTGTGTGTGTGTGTTGGCGCTCTACAGGCCAGACCATTCAACCTACAGCTACCAAATTTGGCACGTGTATACCTTGGAGACCGGGAATGTGCACCTGGGGGTTATTTTTTCGAATTTTTAATTAGAATTTTATTTATTGAAATGCGAAATTTTGACGTGTTTCTGCTATACCTTCCGAAAATATTACCGCACAAAAAAGATTTTTACATGAAGTTAAAGATCAAAAATTTATCTTTTAAATGATACTAATGTTTTACTCTTAAAATTAAATTTCTATTTTTAATGAATTTTTAAATAAATATTTTAACTATGTTTTTCAATAATTTTTTTCATAAACAATAAAAATTAAAATTAAGCCCGTTTCGCATTTATGGGAAAAAATTAGCTTTTTTCAAAGTGTTGCCATCACATTGATTAAAGCTCTAACTGAAAATAAATTAAATCTTTTTGGAAATGAAATCTGCAAAATTATAATTTTCGGCAAGTGTCTGTAAGAAATGAAACAAATATGAAATATTATTTTTTCTGAAAAATAAATTCAAGAAAAATTATTTTATGATCTTTTACATTCTCTATACAGGGTGTTTATTCAGTCCCGGATCCATTTTGATATTTAATGACTCATAAAATAATGAAGATGTAAACAAACTTATGTCATTTATTGATGGAATAACTCATATATTTTCCTTCTCAGGTTTGAATATTTTTACTTTTGTAAATATCGTCTGCGCGTGTTTTTAATTTCAGATAATTTCATTTTCCAGTCTAAATATCTGTACTTTTCTAAATATCGTCTGCTTATTAATTGCATTTTTCTCTCTTTTGTTTTTGGCAACTATTGAAATGTTATGTTTACTTTTGATGTGTTTGTTCTATGTAGTACTTTTGTATGTGATATTTTATTCGATCGGATATTAAGGAGAATGCATACACCACAAGAGAAAGCACAGATTTTATGGTGGTCATAGAGTTAATTTCCAATCAACTAAATCACTGACTTTTAAGAGTTAATTTGAAATCACTTAAACTGACTGATTTATGAAGATTTGAATATCACTATTCAATAAAAAAGGATAATTTTAGATTTTTCATCGATCGTTTCAAAGAAAATACGCCAATAAGTGCGCAGGTTTCTCAAGATTAATTGGCCTAAGATTATGAAAATGGTGAGTTTTTCTAAATTTTTAACATTTAAAACTTCATAAATAAGTCTTAGTTCATCGTGGAAAATAGAAACATTCATTCATTTATTTAAAATTTGGTGTGTCCAGAATATTTATCAGAATATGATACCTTACTGCATTAAATTTAGACTTCATAATTTTTGAAATATATTTATAAGCAGGAACAAAATATTATTATTGATTTCATTTCAATCCTTTTGAAAGCAAAACTAAAAACTGAATTTTATTTTGAATCTCAGAAATTTTTGTTGAATTATTGTTTGAGATATTACATAAACTATGAAAAATATTTTGTAGTTAACATAAGACTTAAATACCGATCGATTCTGTTTGCAATACTCATATTCAATAATAATAATAATTAATAAATAACAATAAAGATGATTAATAAAATAAAACGCTTGTTTTTATTAAAAAATATCTTAATATTAATTGCAATTTCGTCATTTACATTTTTAATTAAAGTTGAAGTTTTACCGGAAATGGCAGAAATTAAAATATATATAGTAAACTGAACGAAACGATCTAAACAATATAAGTTTGGTATGACTATCAAAATTTGAAGATTAAAAATGTTTTGTTTGAGAATCCTTTAAGATACCAGTTACTTAAAATATTTAATTGAAAATTGCAGCGAGCGGTAATACTGGCGAACCGTCTGGTCGCCAAAGGCGGCTAGTACTTATAATAAAGCTCAATGTGTGTGTGTGTGTTGGCGCTCTACAGGCCAGACCATTCAACCTGCAGCTACCACATTTGGCACATATATAACTTGGAAGCCGGGACTGTGCACCTGGGGGTAATTTTTTCGAATTTTTAATTAGAATTTTATTTATTTAAAAATTAAGCGAAATTTTGGCGTGTTTCTGCTATAACTTCCGAAAATATTACTGCACAAAAACGTTTTTACATGAAGTTAAAAATCAAAAATTTATCTTTCAAATGATACCAATGTTTTAATATTAAAATTAAATTTCTATTTTTAATGAATTTTTAAATAAATATTTTAAATATATTTTTCAACATTTTTTTTCGTACAAAATAAAAATAAAATTTAAGCCGCTCGAGCACGTTTCGTATTCATGGGAAAAAATTAGCTTTTTTCAAAGTGTTGCCATCACATTGATTAAAGCTCCAACTAAAAATAAATTAAATCTTTTTGGAAATAAAATCTGCAAAAATATAATTTTCGGCCCGTGTCTGTAAGAAAGGAAACAAATTTGAAATATTATTTTTTCTAAAACATACATTCAAGAAAAATTATTTTATGATCTTTTACACTCTCTGTATTATTAATCCAATAAATCAGTTATATTTTAAGGCAAGTTTTGTTTAATATGAACAGGATATCCATTCAAATCAGGGCCACACAGCTAATTTGTAAACCTTTAGTAAGTCACAGATCTGCTAAAATGGTCTACATGGAAAATGATTATATTTTATGTAACTTGATTTAATAAATGCTCTAATAAATAACGAATTTTTGATTTTGCAATAAGCTTCTGCTGTGGAAATTACGAATAACAAAATGTTCTTGAAACACTAATATTTTAAATAAAACGAGTTAATTTCCAATCAACTAAATCAATCACTGAAACTGACTGATTTATGAAAATTTGAATATCACTATTTAATAAAAAAATTATAATTTTAGATTTTTCATCGATCGTTTCAAAGAAAATACGGCAAACAGCGTGCAGGTTTCTCAAAATTAATTGGACTAAGATTATGAAAATGTTGAGTTTTTCTTAATTTTTAACATTCAAAACTTCATAAATAAGTCTTAGTTGATCGTGGAAAACAGAAACATTCATTCATGTATTTAAAATTTGGTGTACCCAGAATATTTCTCAGAATATGATGCTTTACTGCATTAAATTTAGACTTCATAATTTTTTAAATATATTTATTGGCCAGAACAAAATATTATTATTAATTTCATTTCAATCCTTTTGAAAGCAAAACTAAAAACTGAATTTTATGCTGAATTTGAGAAATTTTTGTTGAATTATTGTTTGAGATATTACATAAATTATGAAAAATATTTTGTAGTTCACATAAGACTTAAATACCGAGCGATTCTGTTTGCAATACTCATATTCAGAAATAATAATAATAAATAAATACCAATAAAGATGATAAATAAAATAAAACGCTTGGTTTTATTTAAAAATATCTTAATATTAATTGCAATTTCATCATTTACATTTTAAATTAAAGTTGAAGTTTTACCGGAAATGGCAACAAATTAGCAAAATATATATAGTAAATTGAAAGAAACGATCTAAACAACAGTATAAGTTTGGTATGACTATCAAAATTTGAATATTAAAAATGTTTTGTTTGAGAATCTATTAAGAGACCAGTTACTTAAATTATTTAATTGAAAATTGTAGTGAGCGGTAATACTGGCGAACCGGCTGGTCGCCAAAGGCGGCTAGTTATAAATAAATAAAAGTCATAGTTAAATAATCGTTTTATATCTTAAAATCTGAGTACATTACGATTAAATATGAATACAAAATTACATTTACAGATCTATATTGAAAGTTTATCTAATTTTAAACTTTTTTTGCTGTTTTTTTACACTTTAAAATCAACACTTTATTTCCTGGGAATTATCAACTAAAAATAGAACAAAAATGTAAAAAAAAGGAAGTAATTGATCATGATTTTCAGAGTAATATTTATTTATATATGAAAAAAATATTTGTATTCGATAAAATTTATATATTGTATATATTTTTACTATTTTTATTCGTTATATAAAATAGAAAAAAGAAGTGGCTATTATATGTTTTTGGAATTTAATGCCTATTTTGATTTTTTTGGAATTGTTTGATTTTTTTTTCTATCGCAAGAGCAATGGTTTTGACTAGACTGCTCCAAACCAGGATTAAAATCATATCAATGTACAATAATCAAAAACGGATGGTGTAGAAAAGTACTTAAAAACAAACAAGTTTAAATGAGTGTATAAAATTAGATAAACTTTAAAAATACAAAAATTTTACCATATGGTATCTTCCCAAGTAAGAAAGATAATGGAGTGTCCACGTTTTAAAAGTAGTGAATAATGAGCATTGAAATTTGGGCATTCTGACATGATATGTTGGACAGACATTTGGCAGACACAAGAACAAAGAGGGGGTTGTTCACCTAGTAACAAGTGGAAATGGGTGAATCTAGTATGTCCAATTCGTATATGTGTTAACATTGTGTCTGCTTTTCGATTCTGTAATGTAGATCATACTTAAGCAAGAGGTTTAATAGAATGTAGTTTGTTGTTAGTTTCAAGGTCCCATTGAGATTGCCATTTGGAATAAAGAAACATTTTAACTATTCTGAACATGCAAATAAATGATTAAAGTAAATTATCAATGCTTCAAATGCAATAAGTCTTCCAAAAAGAGTTTGTGAACTAATAAAAAATAAGTTTCCATATAAATACAATAATATTAGTTTGATATTTTTGAGTTAAGGCGAAATTTCAAAAAATGGTAAACATCTAAATTGTTATAATTTTATTGCATGTTCGACTACTTCCACAAATTAATTTTATTAAATTAGCACCATCATTACTTTTGCTCAGTTTCTCTTCATTTCTCTTTTCTCTAACCATTTTAATTATAATGAATTTTTCAGTAAATCATTTCCAAACACTATTTAAAATTCGTTATCTTGCATCGTTTAGATTTCAATCGTAATAGCTGCGATTCCAAAGTCTCGGAGCACAAGTACGGCAGGGAATAGCCAGTTGCATGCCTTGCACGAAAATCAGCAGGCACCAGAAGCGGGAATCCGGAAAATGTTGCGATTACGTAGTTGCGCCTCATTAATTAAACTAATCACAGATTAATTGTGATCACGAGATTCTCGATTAATTCAGCCAATGTGATTGGTGGAGCTCGAAAACAGAGATTACAATAGTAGGAATCTCATTTGATGATAGCTAGCGAAATCAGTGCAAACGAATGAATCTTTTAATAGGAGAAAGACTTGAAATGTGAAATTAAGTACGCTGATTGGAAGAAAAACTTGTAGTAGTATGCCAAGTGTTAAGAAAAAGTTATTTTTTAATAATGTATTTATGGAAGATTTATATTTTACATCAAGTATGATAACTATATTTGTAATATGATAACTCTAATACAGATGATCCTAATCTTATCCAAACAATCAATACTTCCCCGAAAAGAAAAACCAGCGCATTATCTTTCATATGTCTATTACTTTTACAACTATTATATATATATATATATATATATATATATATATATATATATATATATATATATATATATATATATATATATATACAAAAGTATTAAAACCAAATTAATAGGAAAATCAACTAAGCCAAATAAAAAAAGAATCCGGCCTGAAGACTTTTTCAAGGGTCACCCTCAGGCAGGGATTCAAAAAAAGGGATTTTTTCTGTGAGGGAATGCAGACAAGAAAGTCTAATAATGATTCCTCGTGACCCGAAAATCCCCTGAAATTAGGCCTAAGAGATATACCATTTTAACAGAAAGGACAATACAAAACAACAAATTAGAAGAAAATAACCACTCATAAGTAAAAATACAATAACAAAATAACAATAAACACTAAAACACTTAAACCACTAAAGAAAAAACAAATAGGAAATAACATACCAGCAGCAGGCAAGGAAATTTTAAGCTATCGATTGTGATTCCCGCTTTTTAAAAAAACAAAGCTATCGTATTAAAGATAAATAATAATTGTAGTCACTCAGCGCCATCTATTGAGTGATCTAATATGCAAAGGAAAGTTCTATTTTTATTTCTTCTAATTTGTTATTTTGTATTGTCCTTTCAGTCAAAATGGTATATCTCTTAGGCCTAATTTCAGGGGATTTTCGGGTCTCGAGGAATCATTATTAGACGTTCTTATCTGCATTTCCTCACAGAAATAATCCCTTTTTTTGAATCCCTGCCTGAGGGTGACCCTTGAAATAGTCTTCAAGCCGGATTCTTTTTTTATTTGGTTTATTTGATTTTCCTATTAACTTGATTTTAATACTTTTGTCTTAATTCATCTGTGTTTTAGAATTAGCTGCATTTGCGCTCTCTAAATACTATGAAGTATTCCTGTTCCTTTTTTGGTTTTAGTTTGAATAAGAAATAATTTTTAGTTGCGATTCCGAAATTATTTCGTTTCGTTTTCGTTTTAGTTTCAAAGTAGAGTATAGTAAGGAAATACCTATTTAAAAATAAAAATAAAATCGATTAGAAATTCAGCAAACAATGAGATTCTTGAAATTGGTGAAGTGTTAATAATTTCTTAATGTCCGGTTCAATTTCGTTAATAGCAATCGCAAATTGCTACGTTCAACCATACGCAGTCTATAAGTTTCCTTACACATTCAAAAAAATTGTATGAACTGAGCCCGCCCTCAGCCAAATATAATGATGGAAAAGAAATTTTTTTTTTTTGTCTTTTGTTCACAAGCAAAGATAAAGCGCCGGCATTGATTTTATTTAAATCGGAACTCTTATTATCTGTTTCTGAATTTTAATTTTTGTTCTTTGTTCGGTGTGAGTACAATAAGCTTCTCTTCACTGGTTTATCCCCACCACTACACATTTACCTTGGTATCTGCTACCACCTCTACGGTACCTAAAAGGAAAATGTCATCCTCTTTTGGAACCATGTTTTAATACATTATCATTTTCACATAGATCTGTTCTAAATAGTTAAACACTCATTTCTTGACTGGTTTATCTCCGCCACTACTAATTTATCTTTTGATTTGCTACCACCGCTGTGGTACCTTAAAGGAAAATGTCGTCCTCGCTAGGAACAATGTTTTAGTGCATTAACATTTTTACATAGATCTGCCCACTGAAAGATTGATTTAGTTTATTGCAGGCTCTCTTTTTAATTTGTATTTTTTCTGCATTTATAATATTATGAAACACAATTATATCAACATTATGAAATATTAAGAAACATTCTAATCAATGAAGGTCTTTATTAATTTAATAACATTCAAATTCCTTTTAAAAATGTCTAAAAATAATCTGTCTACTTGCGAATATTTGCATTTTTCTCATAGAAATCTGAGCTTTTTACAGCTTTGGAGTAAAAAAGTAATAAGAAAAAGATGATTTATAATTGGCGAAATGTAGGACTTCAAAATGATTTGCATTATGATTAAATTCCATTGAACATTTTTCAAAAGATTTTTGTACGGGTATTTTTATAACTGCAAGATATATACGCTACATTTGATATACGGTTACATCAATTCGACAATATAATGATTTTTCTCTTAAAATTCAACTATCTTCAAACTAATATCCAAAATGTTTATTTGTACAAAAAGCAAAAAGAATTAATGAACAAAAAATTAATTAAGTAAAATGGGACTCAAATGCTTCCTTCTTTTTATTATTCATCGTAAAAACCTAGCACTTCCTTTATTTGTATACTAGCAGCCTTTGGCGACCAGCCGGTTCGCCAGTATTAAAGCTCGCTACAATTTTCAATTAAAAATTTTAAGTAACTGGTCTCTTAAAGGATTCTCAAACAAAGCATTTTTAATCTTCAAATTTTGATAGTCATACCAAACTTATATTGTTTAGATCGTTTCGTTCAATTTACTATATATATTTTGCTAATGTGTTGCCATTTCCGGTAAAACTTCAACTTTAATTAAAAATGTAAATGACAAAATTGCAATTAATATTAAGATATTTTTAATAAAACCAAGCGTTTTATTTTATTAATCATCTTTATTGTTATTTATTAATTATTATTATTATTGAATATGAGTATTGCAAACAGAATCGCTCGGTATTTAATTCTTTTGTTAACTACAAAATATTTTTCATAGTTTATGTAATATCTCAAACAATAATTCAACAAAAATTTCTGAGATTCAGTATAAAATTCAGTTTTTAGTTTTGCTTTCAAAAGGATTGAAATGAAATCAATAATAATATTTTGTTCCTGCTTATAAATATATTTCAAAAATTATGAAGACTAAATTTAATGCAGTAAGGTATCATATTCTGATAAATATTCTGGACACACCAAATTTTAAATAAATGAATGAATGTTTCTATTTTCCACGATCAACTAAGACTTATTTATGAAGTTTTAAACGTTAAAAATTTAGAAACACTCACCATTTTCATAATCTTAGGCCAATTAATCTTCAGAAACCTGCGCGCTTATTGGCGTATTTTCTTTGAAACGACCGATGAAAAATCTGAAATTATCCTTTTTTTATTGAATAGTGATATTCAAATCTTCATAAATCAGTCAGTTTAAGTGATTTGAAATTAACTCTTAAAAGTCAGTGATTTAGTTGATTGGAAATTAACTCTATGACCACCATAAAATCTGTGCTTTCTCTTGTGGTGTATGCATTCTCCTTAATATCCGATCGAATAAAACATCACATACAAAAGTACTACATAGAACAAACACATCAAAAGTAAACATAAACAAAAGAGAGAAAACAAAAGAGAGAAAAATGTAATTAATAAGCAGACGATATTTAGAAATGTACAGATATTTAGACTGGAAAATGAAATTATCTGAAATTAAAAACACACGCAGACGATATTTACAAAAGTAAAAATATTCAAACCTGAAAAGGAAAATATAAGAGTTATTCCATCAATAAATGCCATAAGTTTGTTTACCTCTTCATTATTTTATGAGTCATTAAATATCAAAATGGATCCGGGACTGAATAAACACCCTGTATGTAAAAGATCATAAAATAATTTTTCTTGAATATATTTTTTACAAAAAATAATATTTCATATTTGTTTCATTTCTTACAGACACTTGCCGAAAATTATAATTTTGCAGATTTCATTTCCAAAAAGAGTTAATTTATTTTCAGTTAGAGCTTTAATCAATGTGATGGCAACACTTTGAAAAAAGCTATTTTTTTCTCATGAATGCGAAACGTGCTTAATCCTCATTTTTATTTTTGACGAAAAAAATTATTGAAAAACATAGTTAAAATATTTATTTAAAAATTCATTAAAAATAGAAATTTAATTTTAAGATTAAAACAGTAGTATCATTTAAAAGATAAATTTTTTATCTTTAACTTCATGTAAAAATCTTTTTTGTGCGGTAATATTTTCGGCAGTTATAGCAGAAACACGTCAAAATTTCGCTTAATTTTTAAATAAATAAAATTCTAGTTAAAAATTCGAAAAAATAACCCCCAGGTGCACATTCCCGGCCTCCAAGGTATACAGGTGCCAAATTTGGTAGCTGTAGGTTGAATGGTCTGGTCTGTAGAGCGCCAACACACACACACACACACATTGAGCTTTATTATAAGTATAGATTACTACTGAATAAAGATCACAAAGATACTATTCTTCTCCTCAGAATAGGATTGAAAAAAGAAAATGGTTAGAACTCGCTCGGAATATGTATTACGTAGAGCGGAGAAAATCTATGATGATACTAAGGAATCGTTTCATATTTTTTTCGACAAATGGGACATATTTCAAATAAGTAGGGTATTAAATGTAGTTCAAGTGGGAGTATTTCAACTCGTTTTTTTTCCTAATAATGTTCGACATGTGAACTGCATTTTAGTTCTGCTTTATCATGAGTTACGGAATAAATAAAAAAGTCTCACAGATAATAAATAACAAAAATATCATCTAGTTTCTCCTTTCTCGAACCTTTTATTTCCTCAAAGGTTTCAGTTTTATTCATGTAAATAATTATACAAGTTAAGTAAAAGAAAGGTATCAAAAATTTTAAAAGGAAGTTATTATTTATAGCTACTTTACGTGCAAAAAACATTCCATCTGTACATTTTGTACCTGTACTTAACATCTTATTCATAGGTATGGTATCAGCAAATATCGTTATCCATTATCAGTCAGCAAATATCGTTATCCATTATCAGTCATTAAAGTCAACTAAAGAGCTGAAACAGGAAATCTTTCTTTAAAAATACATAAGGCGTCTCATTTTCAGTTTGGAGATATTTAATATTTTAGTTCGAATGATGCTAACAGTGACGTCATAGATTACGAACTCGCTCTGTTAATAAGTATGGCTGTAAGGTTATGGTCAATGAATTTTGCTATGGAATGTTAAAAAATGAAGAATCTCTTAAGAAGCTCTCAGGAATTCTGTGCGCACAACGCCATCTACCATGCATGGTATGCATTTCCGACCTAACATTGCTATGTGATTTCGAGTCGTTTAGGATTAACCTGCCCAATCTAAAAGTTTGCAAAACCTGGCGCTGAGAAACCCTATAAAACTTTTGTTAAATGTAAATATTATATAACATTGGAATAAATTATTTGGAAATAGTGGGGAATGAATTTAATAGCAAAAACAATTATTCATAATTCATAATTCAAATTATTTTACGAAAAGATAGGAAATAAATAAGATAACTTCTTTTTAAAATTGGTATGCACTTATTAAGTATTATTTAGAAGCCCAATTTGGTCGTGGAAACTATTATAAATATAACATCAAAAAGAAGCTATTCCAAAAAAATTATAAATTTCATATTAAACAAATTTCAATTACTGTGCGTTTTATTTATTCTGACTTCATAATTTCCTACTTTTATCCAAGGAAAACTTGATTAATTTTTTTTCAAGTCTTAATTAGAGCCTTTAGGAGCTTTTAAATCTACTACTTTCTTTAAAAAAATCTTTAATGTATATATAATCCAAAAGTACAAGAGGTAATGCATTAAAATTGTTCACTTTAAATACACCTTTTAGGTCTTATTAAAAAGAAAAAAAGTATTTACTAAAATTTTACGGAAGAAATTACCTATGATTATTTAAATTAGTTTTTCTCATCTGCAATATAAATTTTAAATGCAATAAAACAGTTTTTAATTTTTATATTCATAAGCTTAATGTATGTATTTGTACGGCATGAAAAGCTTCTTTCATAAATTTATTTTATTAGCTTATAATGCATTTAAGCTCTAAATTTATTGCAAAATAATTACTGAATTTTTTCAGTCTGCAAGAAAGTAACTTAATCAAACTTTTAGAAAAAGTGCGATGGAGTGTTCTTTATTATATACAAATTTCTTTAAATTGCAAAGAAAATTATTGGCCTCTAAACAGCATGCCAATTCAATTAGAACAACTAAATACTTAAATTTAATTATTTTTAGCTTAAACCAGCACTTTTTTTCATTTTTACCATTCTCAACTTTCGGATTTTAGTTTGTTTAGAGATATATTTTTTCATCTCAAGAAATTTAAATTAAAACTTGTTGTTGTACAGGATTTTTTTTTCTTTCTTTTATCGCAAACATTCTAATTTAAAAGGACAAACACATAATAAATTTTAAATTTTATAAGCTTTAAAATTCCAGAGCAAATCGTTTGTTATTTAACTGGGAGGAAATATCTTGAATTTTATTGTCTTTGTTTTTATCTCCAATTTGCAAACTTGTCTTACCTGTAAAACAAAATGTATCAAGGAAAGTACATACCTGAATGAAAATAACTTCTTTTAATTCTCCTTTCTCTTTCTTTTGAAGTTTTTTGACATAATCTTTCTTTCCATGCAATTTCATTACAAATGTTTTATATCTCTTGAGAGCTCGTTGTCGGAAAACGCTTTCTTTTCAAATAACATGAAAAACTACTTTTAAAACATGATAAACAATTCACTTCAATTCTTGCTCCTTCGAACTAATTAAATGTTTATCACTTATACTCACTTGTGCCTTTTTTTTATCGTTTGTAACGAAAATTGTTTTAATTTTTATTTTGTTTCCTTTAAAGAATATTTAAAAAATTGCCTTTTTATGTGTCTAATCAATTTTGTTCTGTATTTACAGGCGACCGTTTACTACTAGAAAAATGTAATTAATTTTTTTTTCTTAGACAACGCTGTTTACATCATATTGTTCATAAATTGTAGATTTAATTATTCAGTTTGCAGGAAATAATTAATGCCTCTAATATAACCTTTAATTTACTTACATTGCTTAAAAAATGATGATATGTATTCAAAATAGAAGTATTTTAAAATTGTTCTCTTTCAGATAAAATCATATAATGTTCAGTACATCTTGAAATTAGTAAATCACAGCTT
>JAPMOR010045645.1:974423-986732 GCA_026543865.1 Argiope aurantia | reverse complement strand
TGGAATTATTAAATGAAAACATTCAGATTTGAATGGGCAATCCGTTTTGCAGAATAATTGATAAGATTGATAATTATTTTAACTATTCGTTTCAATTGGGACAGAATATATGTTATTTCATTTTCTTTGCCATTATTTCCTTTGATCTAATCAACTGTAAATCTAAACATAAAAATAATAGACAGGAATTTTCAGTATCTTGCTGAAGAATAATAGGCCTTCGTTGAAAAAAAATGTTTCAAGCTGGATTATTTTGATAAACATTTGCTAAAGAAATATACCATCATATAGAGGAGTTTCCTATAATTTCTCTACAACATTAAGTATCCTTTAGGTTTAGTCATTTACTAATTGCATAGCCATAATGATGATGCGACTATTTTTTATAATAAGATTATAATATTATATATAATAAGATCAGTGAACACGTTTCGTAAGTTCACTTTTACTTTCCGATATATCAGCTGAGCAATCTACGGGTATTCTTGATATATCACGAAACGTCTATCTGTATTAGTCGCTCCCTAATCTCAGCAAATTCCGATTACTTACTGTATTGTCAAAACAAATACATTTTGTCAGTTTCCTGTTACTTTAAAATCGTAAGTGGTAAAATCTGAAGCAAATGTATCGATTTACATGCAGAATTTTGGCTGTAATTCAGATTAACTTTATATTGTTCCTAATCAAGTGAATTGATTCGTTATTTATTAACCAGCTAGATGTTACTATGTTATGTAATTGTTCACAGAAACACAATAAACATAACAATTAAAAGCAAAGCTTTTGAAAACAAGCTTTTATTAGTGTAAAAATAGTAGGAAGCGACTTTTATTAAAAGAAATTTATGGGTTAAAGAAGAATCGTAAATATATAAAGCGCTGATGCAAATACCACAAATATAAGAATAGTATACATTACAACAATAATTTAAGAATTTTAATAAATTAAATTAAAAAATCAAACTAAATGTTTCTCAATATAGTTTTTATGACATTATAATGTTGAATTAACTTATAATTTAATTTAAGGTCATTAAAATTTCGCAATTATCTAGATTTTTGATAAAATTTCATTTTATGATTTTTTTTAATAAATTGGCAAAATTACTTTTTATTAATATATAGAATTAAAATATATTGGAATTTACATTTTAAATCCCAAAACATTGCATTATTTAAATTTATAAAAACTAAGGAAATTTAGATTTTAAATTTTCCTTGGTGTTTCAAATGCACCACAGATGGCGCCACATGTATGGAATCGGAATTAAATTTGAATCAATCATTTAAATGATAGCTAAATTCTGAAAAACGCCTGGATATTTCCATATCACACAGATGATCACATAACATTACAAAATTTTGACGTTATGAAGTACTCTTATAAAGTAAAAGAGGAAACAGAATACATCTATACATATTTAGAAATTAAGGGAAATTAAATCGAGTATAATATAATTCGTTTTTAGAAAAAGCAGATAATATGCAAAAATAAGGAATCAGCCATTAATATTTAAAAAGAAAAATGTTTTAAGGTACATAAAAATTGATACTTTCAAATTTTTGCAAAATTTCACTACAATTTCCAAAAAAATTTTATATCACGAATCTATCTAATTTTAAAGAACTTCAATAATTATTCCAATAATTTATTAAGAGGACTAAAATTAAAACCTATGCTATTTTTCTATTTTACAATTTTAAACGACAGCGTCCTGGCATAGGGGTAGCGCGACTTCACCGGTTCACCAGTTCCGGTATGGTTATTCTCCTGTGCTCTATCTGTGAGGTGTGTGAATGTGCCTCTCTGTAAAGAGGGGTTCCACAAGCGAATGTCACGCATGAAATAGCTAAGTCATACTCTTAGCACTAGTTGCGCTACTGAAAAAACAAAAGGCGATCTCGCGGCTCAAATCGCAGACAGATAATTGACAGCGGGCTTGTAGAGTGTCATAAGTCACGACAACAAATTTAAACTATTAGGAAATTAAATCATTTCTTAAAAAGATAAAACATTAGTGGAGCATTTAATATCGGTAAGCTAAATATCAGTTTTTAGCAAGTCATTTCATTCAAATGTGACTTTAAAAAGTTCAATTGTCAGCAAGGTTTTAAGCATTAGCATTCTGCTCTCGTATCAAAAATAAAAGACTGTTTTACTCAATTGTTTTCAAAAATGTATAATATATATTCTCTAGCCACATGAAATAAATCTAAGATTTCGTAAGGTTAAAAAATAAAAACAAAACCTAAAACTTAAAAAAAAAATGTCATTTTTCTCACCAGTCAACATCCTGTATGAATATTTCATTTCTATAAAAGTGTTTGGGTGTCAAAACAGTTTCCGTTTAAAGGGGGGAAATGAAAGTGATGGCATTGTCTGTGTAAAGTATAAAATATTCCGAATATCATGCCCTGAAAATAATAATTTGCTTTCAAAAGCCAAAACGAAATACGAGGATATAGAATATATATTTATCATGGAAAATACATAATAAATAAGAATTCAAAACTTTATTGAAAAATCTATGATAAAAAAGCTGGCTGTTTTAATGGCAATGTATTTTGATAATTATATAGAGCACGATTTTGAATGATAAGTATATTTAAATATGTAAAAGAAATAGATTTTTAAGACATAATAATTCTTTTTTTAAAAATTTAAATTCTTGTATTTTTATATTTTCTTGCTTTGAAAGCAAGGAAAATATTTATTTTTAAAAAGAAAGCAATAATTAAAAAATAATTTGAAACAAAATCTAAAAAAAATTACTAGAATAATTGATTAAATGAAAACAAACATTTTTGCTTTTATAAGTATAGAATGGATTAGAGTTGGCCCAGATAATCATTTAACAATCATATATAGCAAAAGAAAGAAAATGAATTATAATTCTTTCAAAATTCAACAATGGATTTTAAAGACTAATCTGTTTTATATTACGTTGAAAGAACATATAATATAAAACTAGATATAAATGAACTTTTCAAATTCTTCGTATTTAAGAAAAAAAAAAAATTATATTTAAAAATACATTTCTTTGTATTATTTTTACTAACAAGAAAATGTATTTATAAAATATTTGAAATAAGAGCAAAAAAGTAGAATGAAACTAAATGCATATGCACTGTCAATTGTTATTTTTTAGATAAATTCACAGTTTTCTTTAATTCCAATAATATATTTAGAAGAATTTTAAATGAAACTGAAAACAAAATAAAATTTACTGTATAGAAAAAAAAATATAAAAATGAAACATTATAAATAGATCTCTATTTAAACATAAAAAAATCATAATAAAAACTTTTTACATAGGTTATTGTACTTTTTATAAGTTTTAATAAAGCTTTCATTAAATATTTCTATCAAAACAACTATCCGATTCTGATTTTTACCTGAAATAGGATTAACTATCAAAGTTGAATTCTAATGCAGATAAAAATTTTGATTTCCATCGCAGCTTTTTAAATAGATTATTTTCTAATTCCAACTTCTTATATTACCTCATATGTGCTAGCTTCCATTAAGTACCGTCAATTTTATTCCAGAGTAAAGCAGTTAATAGCTTTCTAAAAATACTCGTCAAAGAATTAAGTTAATTCAAAATGGAGAAATCACTTAACTTTAACTGAAAAAAGTTTTACAGAAGAGTAGGGACTTTTTTAAAATTGCGGTATTCTATTGATTTTTGTGCACCTGATCAAAAGAGTTTAAATTGAACCAGAACTAAATCTTTAATGGGTATATTATGCATTCATTAACAAAATTTTTTTAATCATCATAAACGTCTTCTGTATTTCCCGATAAAAGGAAAAAAAAAGTATTATTAGTTTGGCTTTCCATTTTAAAAGATTATTGTTTTTTTTTATCTTACAGTCTTTCCAAATTTGGAACATTTGGGGCTATTAAGGTGTGTCACATATTTGACAGATTAAAAGGTTTTCGTTTTATTGTATTTTTTTACTGTCAAACGAATTTTAAATATCATAAATTGGAATGGAATATTTTAATAAAATGCTTTATTCTTTATTAAATTAATATTATAATGATACTCATCTCGTATCATTCGTTGTTAATAAGAAAACTGGACAATTTTACAGTCGCTGTCTTGGGAAACAAAGTATTAAATTAAAAAATTCTGAATATTATTAATGAATATTATGAATATTATTGAGTGGCAGGTGAATATTATTTCTCAATGTTATTAAATTACGTAAAGTCTATACTCAGTATTTAAAAATTAAAATTATGCGCATTAAATGCTGTAGAAAAAAATTAAAAAAAACAATGAGAACAATAATTTTATACTCTGGAATAATTTTTTTAAAAAAACAATATTTAATCAACATGCACTGCGTATGTGTGTGTGTTTTGTGTATGTGTGTAAAAAATGCTTTGAAAAAAACAATTGTTGAGTTACTGAAAGATAATCCTTCTTTATAATTTTAATGAAATATTCCAATTTTTTTTGTCAAAATATATTCGTTTAAACAATGACAAGGGCACAGTATAGTGTTGCAAATAGGAACAGCAGGAAGGAGAAAGTGCGAGAGAATATCTGAGCTTATATAGTTTTAGAAAGGAATTTTTCAAATAGGCATCGGAAAAAATTGTAAGTTTAGAAAAAAGACAAAAATTACTAAGGATCATATTTCTCTGGCATATAGATATTTTTAACTTTAGATTTATTAACGTTAGAACTACCAAGACTATCATTTTGACGGTTTTCAAATTTCAGGCTTAAAATTTTTGATTCAATACATGTATTGTGTTAGAAATTTATGACGACTTTTAATGAAATATAAGAACGATTACACATTCCTATTTAATTTTCAATTAGCCAAATTAATTTCCATAATCAGTACGACCTATAACTATTTATACCAAGACTCGTCAAAATGACGACTTTAGCAATTTCAAAGTTTGTAATTTTTTATGGATCATCTATGCAATGATGGACATCAATACGTATTTACATTCATTTATACATCGCTTTCGGACATTTCCTGGAAATATTAATTAAATTTGAATTAAAGTTTTCATATATTATCCGAAGAACTCTCTAATGAATATTGTTGCTGCAGAAAAGAAGCTACCTCCCAAGAACAAGAAACTGAACGCAGTGGATTGTACTCGAGAAATCTATAAAAAAAAAGTCTTTGTGAACTCAAATTTTGCCAAATTCAATTGTGAAACAAGAGCAGAGCAATTTGTACCTGTAATACATGCAACAAATATGTTTTTGGCAGATGTTTATCTAATATAATATGTAAAATATGTGCCTCATAGTTAAGTCAGTCAATGTTAAATGTGATATCCTATAAAAGTAAATACAAAATGTTTTTCTTGTTTTTTAAATTTATTAATTAGTAAATTATTATATTAAATACTGTTTTTGCTAAATTATAACTTTTTATTCACACAAACTAATCCAAAAGTTACAATTAAAGCCACAATGATTAAAAACTCGTCAATTTGACCTGTTTGGTAAAACTAGGTATATATTTAACATCAGTAGCTCTAGTGTTAAAGCAAAGTCATTGGCGCATGTTACCTAAATCTCTAGAAAGGTTGATGAATATTTCTTTTTACAATTATCTTCTTAAATTTCCGCACTGTTCATTTATTTTCACTAATGCGGATGTTAGTGACTATTATACAGTATAATGCTTAAGCCTTAGGTATCCTACTCAATAGAGCAAAATTAAAAAAGTTCATGAAACTTGAACTCAGAATAAATGGAAGAGTGAAGGGGAAAGAAAAGTATGAGTGAAATCGAAATTGATGGTCTCGACAGTCAAGGGTTCACAAGCAAGACGAGCCAGAAAGCATGAATCATTATTTTCATAGTATCATAGAAAGTATAGCAAAGTACCATATCATTTTTCACTCAGAAAGTGAAAATGCGTAATAAAAAAAGGAGAAAAAAATTTTTTTAAACTGCTGACTCAAAATGGGAAAGACGAATGGTGCAATTTGAAATATTAGCACTGCAATTCCACTACATGTAATTCCATATCTTCTGAAAAATTAGTACCGCCTGTTTTCACCATATATTTAATTAAAAAAAAACAAAGAACTTTAGACTACAATGTATCACTATTATATTTCAGTGTAAAGAATTTTGAATGAAACTTCTTTTTAAATACCATGAATGAAGGTATATCTTACACTATAAGAAACAAATATTATATCAACAACATCAGGATGTAGCATATAATTTTCTTGCAACTGTAATTATATATTTTTAAAATACGGTGCTCAACATAGTCAGAAATCATTTCTGTTATGGGTATCTTTCCTTATTCAACATTTTTTAATATTTAAACATTATTTTATGGCATAAATAATTTTGATTAAATTAATACTAGAACGTTCGGAATTTCTATTACCTTTAAACGTCCACCGGTGTCGTTTCGACACCACGATATAAAATATATAAAATAATTGTAATAACTAAATTTTTCGCCAGCCTTCTGTTCAATAGGGTGAAAGATTTTTTTATATTATTTCATGGAATTATCATATATCATATAACATAAAAAAAATGCAACCAAACAAAGGACTAACACATTACTTCTTTATATTCTTCGTAGTCACTTTCATGCTGTCTTATACCTTTATCGGAATCTAAATTATAACAAGACAGCCCACAACCATCCGATTCATTCTCAAAACCCTCTCGCAACAAATTAGCAATTTCATCAGGGCTTAGACCTTTTCTACAAACAAGACATTTTTACGTTTCAGCATGTCTGCTCTGCACAAAGTTCGAAAATCGCATGAAATTTTTTAGGAGCAGTTAAGCAAATGCTGTGTAAGGAAATAGTTATACACAGCAATTTTAGAATAATTGATTCATTTCGCTGTGAACTCAATACACCGCATTCAAGATCGAATAAATATGCGATAGTACTTTGGGAAGTTTGTTTTACTTAGTGAACTATCGTTTGTTGAACGACAGCTGTTTATAATGATAAATTGCCATTTTGTCGAAACGACATCAACCGATGTTCTAGGTATATTTAGTTCTAAAATGTCTCCTAATTAACCTAGAAATAAAAAATATCTTCTGTGTAATTAGCATGGAAAATAATTAAATGTCAAGAAAAATTTTCAAATCCCTGCAAAAATGCGAAAAGGAAAACAAACTTAAGAGGCTCCGGTGTTCAATCGGACATTCTAGTGATAAATATTATAAATGTATGCTTCACACTTTAATAATTCATTAAATGCTTCAGAATATATTTTTTTTTTATAAAACGGTAAAGGTTCTTTAAAAATATTATGAATATAGAAGCCAGAAACCTATTCCGTAACGAATTTTCCAATTAAGCAAATAAAGGCATAAACAAAATATTTGTCAAGATGCCAACAAACACACTCGAATTTAAAAATAAAATCCCAACAAACACCGTACAAATATGAGGAAATCGATTGCCTTAAAGAATAAATAAGAACCTTAACAAATTTATTTTATCGAAAACAATTCATTAATGCATCTAACGACATGTTTTTTTTCTGGTATAATTAATGTATATTTAACACACGTCTTCACGGACATTTCACTTGGGATGTATTTAAATATATCAGATTATATTTTTACCCTATTCATTTACGCTACTTAAAAGAAACTTCAGTTGCCTACGCTTGATGACCTAACAGTTTTTATTCTTAGTTGAAGAATTATCGCCTAATTAAAGCTGGAAACTATTTATTAAACTTTATTTCATAACTTGGGCGATTTCTAAAATCAAGAAAAAACGTTTTTTTTAAACTTTTATTTTATACTTGAATTTCAAAGAAGTAAATGCGTGAGTTTTTATAAACTTTTGTTGAAAATATTTTTAAAAGCATCTAATCGAAAGCAGTTTTTCTTGAAAGCTGATTAAGCATTGAAATCTTAATAAAAAAAAGAAAAATTTTACGTGAAAATACACGTCTTAAAAAAAAATAACAACCCAGGAGAATGATTAATGCGACCTAGAATTAATGAACCTTCAAATGTAGAGGTGGGGGGGGGGGGGGGTGCAACTACTTGCAATGACTTTTCCAAAAGGTTGCTTTTGCCAAGCGACTCAACGAAAAACGATTGAAGAAAAATGAGAAGCAATTGCGAGTATTGGTTTTCAATTCAAGCGACCTTAAAAAAGCGTTTGGAAATAAAATCTGTTTTCATCCGTAGAATTCTTAAGGAATCAATCCATAATCCGGCGTTCTGAATAGGGAGAAAATAAATAACCCAGATCGAAATTCAGTTAGCTGATTAGAGTTGAGTTTTTTACTTCCTCTTTATCCAATCTCTTATGCAAGAGATGCTACAGTGGCATATTCTTTTCAAGTAAAAAACTCAAAAAAAACACCGATGTTTAGGTATCGAGCAATCAGATCTCTTTCGATCAATTATTTAAGAAATTTCTCGAAAATAATTGAATAAAAATGAAGGAAGCCTATATTATTTAGTTAAAAAGAACGATGTCATTGCATTTCTTGCTGCAGGGAATATATCTCCTACTGATATTAAATTTTTGAAATTGAACGAAACATAGATTAATGGATTTTCTTACATTTTTCATTGTTCTTAGAAGTGAAATAAGGAAGCTTTAGGCTACCTCAATAATATCAATTATTTTAAAATATTGTAACTTAAATTGACAAATCCATTTAATAAATGAAAGTTCTACATTTTAAGTGAAATAATAAATAATATACTAATAATCTACTAGTATCTATTTTCAAAGTTCGTTTAGATTCTTATTGAACACATTTCTATGTTAAAAGATGTAAACGAATTTATGAAGTTAAACTTTGAACGGTGTTTTGCATATCGAAATAATTTATAACAATAATATTTTACAATTATTAAAGAGGTCTTTAAAATCACTATGCGTATATAGAAGCTCATAAGAAGTAAGTTTAGATGTGTACGAAAATTTTCTCTAAAGACTTGCAATTAATTTTCAAAATTTCCTTTTGTTAAAATTTGTGTTCGGTTAGTTGTTTAAATGCGGAGTATTTAATTCATTTATGAATTTAAAAAATAAAATTTTAATTTTATAGAAGGATAGATTAAACTGTTTGAAGAAGAATTTAAACATTTATCTTCGAATTTACAGCTGTTTCTCAAACAATTTGCTTTAAATTAAAGTCAATTTGTTTTTAGTCACCCATAAATAAATTAATTGACTAAAGATTCTAACGAAAAAAGTTTTGAAGTCAAAGATCTTATGTTTATCCTCTATCATCGTCCCTATTACTAAAATAACTTTAGTAACCCAATTATTTTCATATCATTGTGTAGTTAAAACCGTCATAAGAATTATATTTAATTTTTTGTCAAATGTATAACAATTTGCTATCAATTAATATGATTATGATCTGAGTAGTGTTACTGGAATATTAACTACCATGTGATGCACCATAAAACAAGATCTTCTCAAAAGTACAACAATTTGCTATCAATTAATCTGATTATGATCTGAGTAGGGTTACTGGAATATTAACTACCATGTGATGCACCATAAAACAAGATCTTTTCAAAAGTATAACAATTTGCTATCAATTAATCTGATTATTATCTGAGTAGTGTTACTGGAATAATAACTACCACGTGATTCTCTATAAAACAAGATCTTTTCAAATGTATAACAATTTGCTAACAATTAATCTAATTATGATCTGAGTAGTACTACTGGAATAATAACTACCATGTGATGCTCCATAACACAAGATCTAATAAAGATAATCCTAAAACCAGATTGAAACCTGATTCATTTTTCACATGCAATCTTATCGCTTTTAGATGCAATCATTTTAAGAAAATTATAATCCCAAATATTACCAAATTAATACTAATCAGAAGTGCATTATGAAACTATTCTTCCCTGGCCGGGATAGCCGGGATGGTAGGGCATTGGATTCGCATCCTTTGGGATGAAGGATTCGCATCCGAACCCCGTCGGCCGAAGATTCCCCGTGTATGTGATGGCTTGTGAACGTATAAATCTGTCGTAGCCCCAAATTACTCCCTGTCGAGGCAATACCACTGAGAGCACTGGTTCAGAGGTTATCGATCTCTGATTAAGATCTAAATTACGATCTGTGAATGAAATGCATGTGAAGTCCGCCCGTAAAAAGGGTTGTGACGCACGAGTAACTAAGTCGTATTCTTGGCCCTAGATGGCGCTACTGAAACACCAGAATCTCTCTCGGCTTAAAATCGTTGACTTCATCAGCAGGCTTGCATATGACAAATGCCATAAGAAACAACAACAATTCAGTCACTTTCATAATCTGATATCAAATCACCCAATACCTTATTACCAAAGGGAAATGATCGTTTCCTTAATTATTTAGCAAGGTCTTTTTTTTTCATTGAAATTATTGAAACTGAGCTAATGATCTTGGTTCTTTTTTAAAATTCTACCTTAACCGATTTTTTTTCTATTCATTTTTATTTAGAAAAATATATTATATTCAAAGTGCCATTTGTATTCATTGAATAACCTTACTATGTTCGCCAAAGGAATCAAAATTAATTCCGTATTTTTTGCATTTAATTGGAATTATTTTTAAATGTCTTAATGTTTTTTATTTATTTTATTTTTATCAATTTACTTTTTTGTATACGGAAGATACAAAGATAAAGTATTACAATCTTTAAAAAATTCGGGCTTGAGATTTTGATATATCTCCCCTTTTCAGATCTCTCTGAATCCGAAAAACTCATTTTTGGAATTATTTTTGTATGTCTGTGAACACAATAACATAGAATGCATTGAGTGTAAGTTAAAGTCATTTGAGTTAAAATTTGATATGTGGTCTTTCCCTTATATTTGAAGAATTCTATCAAATTTTGATCACAATATTTTCACAGGAAGTTTGTCTGTCTACCGTTTCGGGCACAAAAGAATACTACAACTAGAAACCATAAAAAGCTAGGAAGATAGGATTTACTGCACAGATTTAACATATAAAGTGTACGATTTTTATCGAATTTAGAATGAAATACGACAAAGTCTTGTCTGTCTGTTAATCTATAATTTCACGTTATATAAGCACTGTAATTAAGAAAGGCAGCAAATAGAATAAATGAAGTTCGGAATTCGATCTTGTTAAAATTATCAAATGAAATTTTGATTTCAATCTGTCAAAAACAAGATCTTTAAAATAATTCATTGAATTTCTTCTTTTTGCTTTAAGGAACAAAGCGATATTTTGTGGGACTCTAATAATAAAAATCTGAGCACTCAAGACCTTCAAAACATTCCAAAAAGTCCAAAATTTTGTGTTGGAGGATGGAGAGATAACATCTTTATTAGAGAGTATGCGAGGAACGTTCGGAAATTTAGTTATAACATCCCGTTTCTAAAGCAACATTGGGGCTATTTTGGAAAGGACCTCATAATTTTGGACAGCGGCAGATGACGAGGATGAACACCTGAGATGGCATCCCTTCTACAAACTTCCTTGCCACACACGCAGGAGCACGTTTGGCCCCGACCGATTTAACATGCACCAGACCCGCTTACACGGTTCTTCGGTGGAATCAAGTCTCGACCCTGAAAACCTCTGGTTCCGAAACCGAGACCTTACCACCAGACCACCGCGGTTCGAGGAATCCTTGGAAATTCCACTTCCATTGGTTTACTACATAAATTTCAAAGCATCTTAAATTATAGCCTTCAAAATCAAAGAATTATTGGAACTACTATGCTCTTAAAATTCGAGACCAATTTCTGTTTAAGCCAATTAAAGAAAAAAGAATGCTCATTCAGCTTGCAGTATTAAAACAAATTATTTCATTAGGAATACTTCAAATATATTTTATTCTGTCTACTATGAAGTAGAGTTTATTCTTTTTTTTTCATTTATATAGAACTCTCAAATTTTTCTTTCCGAAAGCGAAATGTATTTCTTCTTTGAAGTTACTAAAAGTATAGCATGTTTACTCAGTTTTCCATCCAAAACTACTCAAAAGTTGGATCAAGAGGAACAAATCAATTCAAAATCCTTTTTTGAAAATACTTCCTTCCTTCTTTATACGACCTAAAATTTCTCTCAGTTTGTTTTCCTCTAGTGAGTAAACGAAGTTTTCCCGGGATTCAGATGACTTTGTTTTCGTATTTGGAGAATCTCTTCATCTTTCGGGTGTTACATATTTCAAGCAAAAAGAAAGAAAAATATTCATCATATATAAACAACTTTGTAACATAGAGACTGAAATGAAATTCATTAGATGAACAGGTTGAAAATTAAAGTACAACAGAAGTCGTTGAAAAATGTGAACTTTCGGGAAAGAAAAAA